>CM021107.1:98849940-98949687 GCA_007115665.2 Sequoiadendron giganteum | reverse complement strand
CAGGTCCTGATTTAGAAGTCTTTTTTCCATTTTATGTTTCTTAGCCTTTGGTTTCTCTATGCTTTCCTCTAGTGTTTAAACTTTAAGCTTTTATGAAAGCAACTTTTTAGCTGGGTTTTACGTACTTACTTGAATTTTGCTTTCCCTAGCCTTGAGCTGCGTAGCAATCGCGATTGGCGAATTCCAAGCTTTTCCTTCCTACTTCTGCTTTTAGTGAATTTCTCCAAATTTTATGACAAATACGCAATGAACTTGAACTATAATTCACCTTAGTTCTAGCTCATAAATGCTCCACTTATTTCCAGTCTTGTCATTGGGATTTAGGGAAGATCATTAATTTGAATATCTTGATGATATCATCGGTATGCCACATCAACAAGAAATAATCATTATCCCTGCATCAAAGGAACCATGATTCTCTTTCCACCGATAATCACCTCTTCCATTGATGGACTCTTTCTCTTTCGTGCGATCGACGTGAGGCTAGATAATGTCTCCCTGACACGATATGATTCCTTCGATATACTTCCTTAGCATGTGTGACGGGTTATGGTCTTATTGAGTCATCGAAGTAACCCTTGTTCATCTTCCACTGATAGGTGTCACTTTCTCCAAAGCCTTTAACCCCCTATCATTGTATCCGGGAAACCGGTCTTTATGTTGGTCTGATAGCCTTTTGTTCCCTCGATATACTTCTCACCATATGTTGAACTCTTGTATTGCACATTGTATCACCCCATCAGTGGGACACTATGTTATCTTTCATCGATATGTTCAAGTGCTACCAATATATTTTGTTCAAGCCATCGGGGGAACGCTAACATTCGTTTTGCTGATGAACTTGTGTTACTGGGATGTGTTCACCTTTGTTGACCCCATCAGTATATCGGGGAGAGTGCCTTGGGATTTTTCCCAATAGGATATTGTTATTCTGATATTGAGTTGTGGGTCGCTTTCATCGGTTGATCGGTGGAGCAGTGAGGGGAGTCCCCCTGATGCAATATTGTCAAGCCGATAGTATTGAATTCATCGGGAAGAGGGGTTGTGACCATGGGATTTTAGATTGATTTATGGATATGATCAAGTGGTAATGTGGGCCACAAAATGGATCTAGTCACACAAATCTCTACAAATTGTGCCAATCATAAAATTAAATGTAGTGTATTTTTGCAGTATGTGGGATGTGGGTGAAGTGTAAGTTGGTGGATATTGAGCAGGATTTTTAGTCCCAACAGAACATAAGCTAATAGTTCAACATCCATAACTTAGAAGCTCTACCAAGAAGTAAATATAATGAGTTAACAATTCAACATCCATAACTTAGAAGCTCTACCAAGAAGTAAATATAATGAGCTAACAGTTCATCACCTTATAGTTCATATTTTAATTGTGTTTAAAAGTAAAACTTGAACATGTACTCAACGATACATCACTCAACTCATTGCTTAATAACATTTTAAGAATAGTATTAGTAGCATATACAACAATGAACATCGACAATCATTTAATGTGTATCTAGCATTTGAAACCACAAGCTTTTTCTTCAAATGATAAAATAAATAATATAGATAATTGAACATCTTCACATTATTGAAGTTTGAATTTGAGCTTTTTTATTGATTTTCACATGGAGTACATAGAGGCATTGGCAATGCAAAATCCTGCCCAAAGACAACTCTACACAAAGCTAAACTGGAACTTGGAAATTCATATTATCAAATATTCAAAAATCACCTTTTCTAGCAACTTCCACTCTTCAGGTGGTGGAATTGCCATTTTTTCTAACTGATGTTGTTTGACTTGAAGTTTTGTTAACATTTCATGATTGTAATTGGAACCTATCTTGAATTTTTTAGTTAATTTTGCATTCAAAGTTATTAGTGTTCTGATGGAATCCAAATAGTTCACCACATTTGGGTTCTGAGGAAACTGATCCAAATCAATCTTCCTTGCACCCTCCATCTTCTTTCTGAAATCATCATTTCCAATGAATCGCTCATTTGTGCCAAAAGCCTCTGGCAAACCAAGCTCTATGAAGTTCCTTACCTTTTCATTCACCTTCTTCATCATGTCTGCAACCAAATGCAAATATTCCTTTATTTCATGCATTCTCAAACACTTTTGAATGATAGATGACAGCTTAATTGAGGTAGCAATCCAATTAGTAATCCCTTTTGATTTCAAACCGTTGTCATTGGCTTTGTAGACTGTTTGTAGATTTTTCTA
This sequence comes from Sequoiadendron giganteum, assembly GCA_007115665.2. Lineage (NCBI taxonomy): Eukaryota > Viridiplantae > Streptophyta > Pinopsida > Cupressales > Cupressaceae > Sequoiadendron > Sequoiadendron giganteum. The sequence continues at coordinate 98,947,461 of CM021107.1, read as the reverse complement.
ATGCCAACACATTTTTGTTGTCCACTAAATATTTGTTGAGCTTCTTATAATGTTGTCTAATAACATCAATCAATTGAAACATGTCACACAAATGATCAGACCTCTACATTATTTCATCCCAGATTTTTTGTTTCATATGCCTCATTCTATCTCTACAAAATACAGATAACTTATTTTGACAAGAGTTAATTCAATTTTTTGCTTCCATTAGCTCTGCCTCCAATCTTTCATTTCTTTTTCCCTCTTTCTCCAATTTTTGTTCCCACTGTGCATTTCCATTCGCAATGCTTAGTCTTAATTTTTGTAAAGTGCTTTTTTTCTCATCAAATTTCTTGTTTCTCTCATCTAGCCTTTTCTTCAAGTCGTTCACTTCTCTCTCATTTTGTTTACCCTCTTTGCTTGTTGATGTAGAGACATATTTTTTTCTTCTTTTTTCTAATTCATTGCTCTTGTTATCTATTGCTTTCCTCTTTGCTTTTTCATTTGCTAGGTTTGTTAGTAACTTTTCTATTTGAGTCTACAACCTTTTCTTCTCTCTATCTTGCTTTAGCAATGACATGTACACCAATTCATTGTTCTTCTTTAATACATTAATTTTGTCAGTATTTTTGAATCCAAAAAAATCTAATTGAAAATTGGGCACCTGGTATTTAGATCGATCCATTTGACTTGTTGGTTTGTTTTGAACTGTGGGAACAACAAATGTGTACTCCATGATTTCTTTATTTGTGTCAAATGTGGGTAATACCATGGTTGTTGTAGGCTTTGAGGTTACAATAGATGCACTCTCCTTCAGTTGCTTCTTTTCTTTTTTATATAAGTCTGATTTCTTTTTAAACTCTTCAATGAAATCAAACCTAGGGATGCAAGAATAATGGAAAGTTTGAATGGCGAAGGAATAGGAGTACTTGCAGTTGCTAATGATGTTGCAGCCACACTAACTGATAGTGGGGGAGTGCCTGGAAATAACTCCTTTATGGTCGATCCACTAATAGTGTGACTCGGACTTGTCAAAATCCTTTGCCTCTTTTGTATGCCTTGATCACTTGGTGTTTCTGTGGTATCTTGTATTATTGTCCTCTTGTGTGTAATTTTTTTTGTAGCACATGTTGACCACTACTAGTACTATTATCCATACCATCACCACCAATGGCAGTGCCAGTTGCACTAAGCTCTCCACCATGGGCATGTCTTAGTTGTGATTGTATCTGACCATGAGGATGAGGATTTGAAGCTCTAACAAATTGAATTGTTTCGGCTCTACTTGTATGCCCTTGGTCTACAAGCTCTAACAAGCTGAAGAATATTTTTGAAAGTGCAAGTGTTAAAGTGGATGAAGAACCATATCATAGTTTTGTATTGATAAAAGGATATGAATCTGATGAACCCCCTTGCAATGAAGAAGAAAAAGTTGAAGAGAAAGAAAAATAGATGATAGTTGAAGAGGAAGAAGCTCTGGAAAAGATCCCCAAGACTCCTATGTATGTGTAGAAGAACCATTCTAAAGATCAAATCATTGGAGATAGGAGCAAAGGTGTGTTGACAAGAAGAAGAGCTACTATGACAAATGAACATGCAAACTTTTGTTTACTTTCAGAAGTAGAATCTAAAAATGTAACCAAGGAATGCAAAAATGAAAATTAGATCAAGGATATGAAAAAAGAGTTGGAACATATTGAGTCAAAGAATTAGACTTGGGAATCGGTCCCAAGAATTGCAAATAAGAATGCAATAGGAACTAAGTGGGTTTTCAGGAACAAGTTGAATGAGGATGGAAAAGTTGTCAGAAATAAGGATAGATTTGTGTGTAAGGGCTACTCATAAAAGGAAGGAATAAATTTTGAAGAGAATTTTGCTCCAATGGAAAGGATGGAAGTTATTAGAATTTTTTTGGATTTTGCAACACATAAATACTTCAAGGTATATCAGATGAATGCCAAGTTTGTATTCTTGAATGGTGAGTTAAAAGAAGAGGTGTACATTGAGAAACCAAAAGGTTTTTAGTTATCAAATGATGTTGATATGGTGTGCAGGTTGAAGAAGACATTGTATGACATTGTATGGACTCAAACAAGCTCCTAGAGCTTGGTATGCAAGGTTGAATAAGTACTTGTTGCAATAAGGATTCATAAAAGGTACTGCAAATAGCAACCTTTACTTCAAAGTTGAGGGAGAGCAAATCATGATTATGATAGTGTATGTTGATGACATAATCTTTGGAGGGCATGTGCAAGAATTTTGCAGATGAGATGCAAAAAGAGTTTGAAATGTTAATGTGTGAGGAGATGAATTTCTTCCTTGGATTACAAATCAATCAATAAAAAAAAATATTTTCATTTCATATCAAAGTATGTTAAGGAAATGTTGAAGAAGTTTGGAGTGGAGGATTCTAAACCAACATGTACTCATGTGGTTACCGGTTGGAAATTGAGCAAGAATGATGAATCTCCTAAGACAAATTAGAGTAAATATAGATAAATGATTGGTGGACTACTATACCTAACTACTACTAAATCGGATATCATGCATGCCATATGTCTTGTGTCAAGATTTCAAGAAGATCCCAAAGAGTCACATGTTGCAATAGTTAAAAAGATATTTAGATACTTGAAGGGTATTCTATACTTTGGTTTATGGTATCCTAAGGATACTGATTTCTCTTTGAGTGCATATACAAATGCAGACTGGGTAGGTTTTATAGATGACAAAAGAGGTACAAGTGGAGGTGCTTTCTTCCTTGGAAGAAGATTGGTTTCTTGGTTGAGTAAGAAGCATGATTTAGTGTCAGTATGTATTGCAAAGGCATAATATCTTACAACAACATCATGTTGTACATGTATTATGAATGAAGCATACATTGAAGGATATCAGAGTATCATATGATGAGCCTATTTCTATCTTGTGTGATAATACAAATGTTATCAATATTTCAAAGAACCCAGTATTGCATTCAAGAACAAAACATACCTTTATCTGATATCACTTTCTAAGAGAGAAATTTGTAGAGAATGAGGTGAAGTTGGAGTATGTGCCTACAAAGGATCAAGTTGCAGATATTTTTACAAAGGCTCTTCTTAAAGATACATTTGAGAGCTCTGGCAGAAGTTAGGGGTTATTGCCCCTCCTTTCAACTAGATGCATAAGTAGTTTGTCTGTCCAGGAAAGCATTTCAAGATACATTCTTGGTCTTGGACTGATGATGAAGGCTACCTCTCAAGGGGAGTAGGTAGTAGTGTTTTTGATTAGTGTAGTCGGGTGGAGCATGTCTTGTACCCCTAATTGGGAGAACTAAAATACAAGAAAAATGAAGAATGAGTAGTGCAGAGAGTTCATAGTGAGAATTGTATGGAGAAGAGTAGTGGAGTGAGAGTAGTTATGTGTTGGTTTTGTTTAAAGATAAGTGTACAACTGTTTTCAAAGGGAAATATGTTGCCCTTTTCAATTAATGTTGAAGGGGGAGAGCATGATTTGAAAAACACATGGGGAGAGTAATATTTGAAGAACTCCTCAAGAAAGGGGGAGAATGGTATCTAAAAAACATAGGTAAAGGGAGAGAGTGAAGTGTACCATAGTAAGGGGGATTGTTGCTTAATACAAAGTTATTTTTGTTGTTTATGGTTTTTTATAGCTGGTGTTGCCATCAATGCCAAAGGGGGAGACTGTTGCAAGTATGTTGTTCGTGTCATTGATGTCAACAGTATGGATATTGTTGGCGTTGAAAATGCTATAGATATATTGTGTTGGTGTTGTTAATGCATCTGGTTCACTTGGTTTCCAAGTGTTTTAGAGAAAATTTGAATAAAAGAGTGTGCAACATGGTAGAGGTGTGTTCTGTGTTGTGCTCTGCATTTCTTCATGGTTGAAGATATGCTTGTGCAATTTGAATGTGATGATCAAAGGTGTTCAGAGGTTCTATATCCAAAGTTTCAGGTCCTGGATCATTCTGTAGTGGAAGATGTGTTTGACAATGTGTTTTCTTCTGAAAAAGGTTGTTTGGGAGAAATGGAATTGCTCCACATTTTTCTGTATTGAAGTCTCTTGTCTTGTGGATTTTGAAAAATGTGTACATTGTTTGTATTTATCTTCCCTTTGAGTTTTTGGTGTTGAGTTTCTTTGCAAGTTTAGTTCTTATGTTGCAGTTTGGTGGTAGTGCATCTTGATGCATAGGATGAAACTATTCTTCAGTTTTAGGTGGTTGTGATAGTGGTGTTGGATATTCTGATGATGCAAAACATTATGGAATGTCGTGTGGTGTTGTTGCATGGTCCACATACTATTTTCAGACCTGCAAAGGCATGTATGTGGTTGCTTGTTAGTGTTAGTGCAAGTTTGGCCAACCTGACATGCTAGCACTAATTGTGGAGGTTGTTTGTTGTTTATGGAAGCATGGTGATGTATGTTGGTGTAGATTTGGGTCCTAGTTAACTTTCCACCATAGAGATGGTGTTGTATGTTTGAGGTGTATACATTTCATTAGGGTTGACCTAATCAAGATTGTTTAGGTCATGGATGGTAAAATGCAAGGTGAGTTGTTGGAGATGTTGTAAGGAGTGTGAATGATGCGAATGTGATCAAGTGTGGTGATCTAAGTGTGAGATTACATTCCTATGACTCTGGTACATTAAGCAGAAGGTGTCTACATAATCAGTGTGCTTGAAGTTGCTAAAGGCAGTGAGCCAAAAGTTGCAGATGGCATAGAGTTGCAATGGTGAATTTTCTTGTTTCTTTGAGATAGTGAATCTCTATGAAACAATTTCTTCTATTCTTTTTTCTTTTGGATAGTGAGCCCTTGGAAATGAGCCTAATTGTATTGGTGTTATTCATATATATGTGAGCTAATCCTCACCATTTTTTTCCCCTCCTTTGGGTTTTCCACATAAATTTGGTGTTCTCTTGTGTATGGTTGTGTTTGCATTACTGCTTCACATGTTTGCATTATGCTAATGCTTAATAAGGGTTTAAATGTTTGATAAGGGTTTGAAAGTTAAAGAGGGATTGAATTTTTTAATGTACAACTGATTCACCCCCCTCTCATTTATCCTATGTATCTAACAAATTTGACTGCCTAGGTGTTGGAGAAGAATTGTATGGCATGGAGTGTTTATAAAAAGAAAAACTCCTAAAACCTTTTTGTTGTTGTAAATGATTAGCCAAGCTTGCATCCCATCAATTCAACCATATTGTTGGAAGTTTTTCCTAGCGTCATACAAAATTCCAAAATCTTAGCAATAGGTCTAGTCCAAAGTACTCCCTAGCAACAATAATACCTAGATTAGCTTTTGAAACACCATCAAGGAATAAAATTGGAAAATCAATAAGGAAAAATGGGCTATTGAAGATGGAAGAGCTAAAGAAATCAAGAACCATCTTCAAAGAAGATTGAGTTAAACTCTTTATAAGATGCTTAGGTTTTTCTTTTCTTTGAAGAAAAAATTTAACATTTTTAATCATGGCATGTTGGATCTTTTGAAGCAGTTATTTTAGTTGGATGGATATCTTTAAATATTTTGTTGTTCCTATCCAACCAAATATTCCATGTGCAAAAAAAGACATTAAAAGATTATAAGAACTTAATGAGAGGTTTACCTTTTAAAAAGTTGTAGCATTTATTCTATTTTGTGGTGCAAGTGTCTTTACTTAATCTATTTTTAAAGTAGACACCAAAGTAGCGAGTGAGAGAGATCCAAATTGTAGATGCTTCATCATAGTCAAATAAGAGATGATCTTGGGCTTCATAACCTTTGAAGCATATGAAGCATATGTGAGGCCCCATGATGCATCTTTTGACAAGATTGTCTCCAGTAAGGATTGTTTTTTATCTAACAAGCCATTGGACTTTTATTTATTTTTTGGGTGATATTTTGGCTTCAAATGTTGTTCAAATACTTGTCAATGGGTTCAATATCTTGTATGTGATGATGGGATTTGGCCATCTTGGTGTAAGAGCTAGAGGAGTTGATTTTACCCCAACTAATGCAATCACCACTTTATAGATCAATAGGAAGAAGGATGAAAATATTTTAAAGGATCAATCCTTATATTGTGCCAAGTCCAATCCATAAGGTGAAACCATTTGGATTAAAGGTTATCCCAAGTGAAGAGTTGAGAAATATTTTTGATGCTCGAATCAAGCATAAACTAGAGGAGACACCTAGGCATAGAGAGGCTAAGAGGCTTGTTTCCAAGGATGAGCTCATCACAACATTTAGAGTTACTCCGACCATTTTTTGGAAACCACATATTGTCTTTTATCATAGCAACAAACAAGGCAATCAAGTACTACATTTTTGATATGCTTGGCTTATATTAGATGTTGTTAAGGAGAGCGAGGCCTTCCAAATCATCTCCATATTATAAGCCAAAATCATTTCCAAATAAGCTTATCCCCAAGGGCCTTTCTCATGATAGGAGGATTATGAACACACAAACTCACATTGAACTCCAAACTTATTGAGGATGAAGCTCCAAATGTTCCAAGGAAAAGGGAAATCTAGCAACAAATGATAAACTATTTCAAAATATTTCTCACATGAAGCCCATATGCTAGGGAGAGATTTTTTTCTATTTTTTTCACTCAAGAGAATCTTGATAGATTAATGATAGAAACTTGTATTTTTGAAGTGATTTCTCATCAAAAGTCTCTACATGTTAATATGTAAGTGATGATAACAAATGTTCACATGTTGATTGTATTTATATGGTTGGTGGTTGGAAACTTAATAAGAGGCCATAAAATTTGCATCTTGTAGTTACATGCTCAGTTCACTCAATGTTACTCAAACATTATCACTAGCTAAATACAACCATGTTGAGTGTCATTCAAAACAAATTTTCTAAACCTAGATTCTCAAGAAAATTTATAAAACCATATTCTCCCATTACTTTTTGTGTTGCTAACTAAGCAAAGGAAAGTCACACTCAATAAACGATACTCCCTTTTAGCACAATAAAATGGGAGAAAATAATAAGAAGATAACTAAAACAATCTCCAACATGTCATTTTAAGTAGGGGATTCATGAAAGTGATATTTGCATGATACTCATAGTGAATGTGGGATTATGGGATAAATATTTAGAGAAATACAATTATAAAGATGCTATTCACATTGCTTAAAAAACAATGTCTACTCTTTGATACATGAATCAAAAGTATTGCCCTACGATAAGAATCTAATTTATTAAATAGAGAGTTATAAGATTAAAAAATATTGCCCTTTGGGACAAGAATCCAATGTTATTTTTAAGTGTTTCTTAGATGGTTTTGTGATACAACAATTAGGTTAAATTAGACTTTCATTTAGTGAATATTGTTGCATTTTTAGAAGTTGAAATTTTGTGTAGTATTAGTATTTTAAACTTCTATTTTAGGTACTAGGTTTGTTAGTTATTTTGGGTGCAAATTTTAGGTTAATTCTTAGGCATTGCTTTGTTTTGTTTTTTTCTTTATTGTATACTAGGAAAACGACAAACATCTAGAAATAAGATGCATAGTAGACAAATTCTAAGGGATTTCTTTGGGATGAATACACCCAAAACAATATATTTTGTCTTTTCGATCACCTAAGTTGGAGGTATATTTATAACCCTAGCCAATCACTATTTTGTAGCAAAACTATAAAACAAAGAACTTCAAATAAGATTAATATTTAGGCAACAAGCTATATTAGTTTGATTTCATTCATTAATTGGTTTTTGTATTTCTAATAGATTTGTTTAGTAGGTTAGCATACTTATAAGGCAATAACTTTCTTGGTGATTCAATTTATTTATTATGTTAGTTTTTGAGTGCAAAATTTGTCTAACATGGTTTTAATTTTAACATGGTAATATAACACTATTGTTGAGATCATCCATGTTTGTGAATGAAATATATTGTTGTTGGTGAGAGGGAGTTGTAGAAAGGTTTTGGTGCCATTAATGATTGAATTATCTTGGACCTATGAAAGGTTGTATACAAGGTGTGATGTCTAGTTGCTCCAATGTTTGGAGTATTAATATGTATTTGTGATAGGCTATAAATTGGATTGGTTTTTATCCAATTTGTTTAGTTACAACATGTTCTAGTATCAACAAAACATTCCTAGTCTTAATCTCAAATATTGTGACCAACTATAGGGTGCTTCAAATTTTACTTCTTGGATGTGTAGGGTGCAACTGTTATTGGAAGATGTTGATCCTTGAGTCTATATGGTAACCATATTGACACCTCCAATTGATTATGTTCAATTGGTTCAACATAACAAGATGTTCAAGGCAAAGCTTATCATCCTAAATTTTGTGAAGGATCATTTGATTCCTCTCACTATTGAAAATAAATCAACAAAGGAGATGTAATGTTTTGGAAACTCTTTATCACATAGTGGGAATCCTCATAAGATGCTAAAGAACAAAATTAGTGTCATATGCATGAGTAAAACAAACATATTAACCACCTCCCTAATGAAGATCTTGGGTATTTGTCATCAATTTGCATTAATTAAGGCTAAGGTGGAAGATAAACACTTGGCACCAATTGCCTTAAATGAGTCATCTCCATCCCAAGAACCATTTTTCATGGTGTTTGTATTTTTGAGAAGCTCCTAACTTTTGAGAAGCTTCAGGACAATTTTATTCAAGAAAAAATCATACTTGAAGCTACTTTAGTTAGATTGAAATATAGTCAATAACTAAGCTCTTATTGGGAAGAAGAAGAAAAGTGACAAAGAGGGTCCCATGAAGGGTAAAAAAATAAAAACTCCAAGATACAAAATTCTCCTCAAAAAAGGAATAAAGTTGAGTCATATCAAGTGTTTGAAGTGTTAAAAATTTGACCACTATGCTTTTGAATGTATACAACTAGAACTTAGTGATGATTCCCTTAACCTTAATGGTATCCTTTATGTTCCTAGATTTAAAAAATAAATAGTTTCAACCATGATAGATTTGAAGTGTGGCTGAATTTGATGATGAACAAGATAATAAAAAATTACAATCAAGATCTTGGCAAAGTAATAGCGAGAGGTGTTCATGTATGAGTTCTATATAAGTTTATTGTTGATCTACTCAATCAAGTAACTTTGATACACAACAATGACAAATTATAAATGGGGATTTGACCACTTGCACTATTGATCTTTACCTCTTTTTAAGGATATGGTGCATGGATTACTAAATTTCAAGGTAGAAAAACCTAGTATATGCAAGGGATGTGTACTTTTCAAGCACATTAAGATTTGTATTCCAAGAATTGAGAATAGATGAAAAAGGTATTATAGATTTTATCCATATAGATGTTTGTGGGCCTATGTCAATAGCTTCATTGATTAGAAATATTTTCTACATTTCTTTCATGATGATTGTTAATAAAATAATTTATTTCATGAAGGCTAAGGATGAGGACTTTGGGAAATTTCAAGTTTAAAGTTCTTATAGAAAAGTAGACATGTAGATGGGTTAATGTGTTGAGGTTTGACCATGGATTTTAGTATATTTCCAAGGAATTTGATACTTTTTATAAATATATAAGGATTGCATGGGAGTTGACCATATCTTACAACCCTCAACAAAATGAAGTTATCAAGAGGAAGAATAAGTCCATCATAGAGACTAATAAGCTTATAATTCATGTCTTAGATATGCAAATGTCTTTTTGGGTTGAAGCATGCAACTATACATAGTATACATATTAAACAATTGTCCTCATGAAGTCCTAAAGGAAAATGCTCTAGAAGAAACCTTTAATAGATAGAAACTTGATGTTTTCACTTTGGTGTATTTGAAAATACTATACACATTTATGTGTTAGAAGAGAAAATAACTAACTTTGAACCCTCTATTCAAAGTGTGTCTTTGTAAAATACGTGTCTTTGTAAAATACGAGTCTTCCAAGGCTTACAAGATTTATGTTTTATCACAAAGAAAGACAATTGTGAGTAGAGATGTTGAGTTTGATAAGGATGCTTAGTCATTTAAGCCTTAAGAAACTCCCATAGAGGTTGAGGTTTCACTTGATGTTCTAATTTCAAATTTATAAAATACAATAGTCCCTATTGCTAATTGACAAGTTCTAGTAACACTGAAGTTACCTCAACCCCATTTAAAATGCTAGAAATCTTGAATAGATTACCCAAAAAAAATAGGAGACATAAGTGTAAGTAGAAGCACTTAAAACTCCTTTCAATTGATTCATCCACCTAAGAAATTTTCAATTTATGTTGCTTTAATGTCTTCCATCATTTGGTGCTAAGCCTTCCACTTTTGAGAAGGAAAAATTAGAGTAGGTATGTGGGGATGCCATGAGAGAGGAGTATAAATCTATTATTTAAGAGAAATATGTTTGGGAGATTGTGATCAAATGGGAAGTTAGTGATTGATTCAAAATGATTGTATAAAGTTAAGCATGCAATAGATGTGAGCATAGAGAAACTCAAGGCCAAAATTTTTGCATGTGCATTTTAATGACCCCTAACTAAAATATTGGTATAAATTGCTTATATTTGGAATAATTCAATGAAATCAACCAAGAAAAAATTATGTAGAATACTTATATTTAAACTTCCCATATTAAATAAATACATATGCACATATAAGCTGGCTAGAATCTTTCAATGATCACAAGATTTGTTGCTTCAATTTTGTGTTGATTACAAAGATTACAATGATCACAAATATGTTAATAATAATATTTAGAATGTTGAATTTCCCAAACATGGGAATCCACCAAGCTTGGAGTGAGATGTAACCTCCATGTTAAGCTGCCATATAGAATCCAAAAATTCAAAATTGAGCCCAATAATGACATTCTTGGTTAGCCATGATGATTTCTGAAGTCTTTTGTTCAAACAATACAATTCTATGAAACTACATCATAGAAGGTGGGGGTCTAAGGAAATGCTTGCTAGAAAGATTCAATAGTTGGAGGAAGTAGGGATTGGTGATATTGAGTGCATGAGGAAGTGAAATTCCATGGTTTTACAAACAACAAAGGAACATGATGTTACGAATTTGGGTTTTGAGATATCTAATATTGACAAGCAAGGAATAAAAGAAAGGTACAAAAATATGAGAATGTTTGTAATACCCCTCCGTTTTGCTTCTTGTTTGGTTTGCTTTATGCTATGTTTGGTTGCAGTTACTTTGATACTGGATATATTTTGTTATGATGTTTTAATTGCTACTATTGAGCGACAACTATTATTGTGGGATGTAATTATCTGATTATTGTTTCACTTGCATTATGGATTAATGATGTTGTAGAGTTAACATGAAATGTTATTATGAAATTACTAGATTATGATGGAAGTGTCAGTTTCGATGAGTGTATTGGTGAAGAGGATGGTTTCACATCACTCGCTTGCGAGCACCCTGCCAATCCATAATTCCTTTTTCACGGTGTGTATTATATGCTGGATATTTTGTATAATGTTGTTTACTTGGTTGTAGGATTGCAGGTACATGACATCGACTCCACCTGGTTTCAGAGGTTTGAACGTGTCAATCCAACGGTTAAGTTGAATGGAAGATGGTAGCTAGGTAACATGTGTCAAGTTTACACCCTAGCCTTAGTGTGTCGTCAGTTGTGTGTGTCGAGTCATTGTTTATCTTGCTTTAATATTATTTAACTCTAAAGGATTCTTGATTTGGAAATAGATAGTTAGAATAATTGCATTTAAATCATGTTGATGGTTATTTAATTTAAATAATGCAATGTGGATAAAAGTTTATATTTAAATTAATTAATTATATTTAATTTTTTTAATTAATTAAATTTAATCCAAGGGGGTTGAATTTAGTTATTAAATAATTTAATTAATTAATTAAACGTGATGCAAGAGAATGAAAGGAAATAAAAGAACTAGAATTAATTTTGGAATTTAATTCCAACTTGTGGGAATTAAATTAAAAATTGTAATTAAATGTTTATTTGGGAAATTGGTTGCAATTTTGGAAATTAATTTATTATTTGAAATTGCATTTTAAATTGAAAGTGGGTTTTTGAAAAGTGAAATTGAAATTGAAATTGAAATTGAAATATCTAATTTGCATGCAATGTGAATTAGGGTTGTAAAAATTGAAATTGAAATTGAAATATCTAATTTGCATGTAATGTGAATTAGGGTTGTATTAGGTATTTTTGATTTATAAGGAATACATGTTTTAATTTTAGGGCAGAAAAATCTTTTAGAAAAAAAATACATTTTTACAGCAGGGAAGAAATTTTGGAAAATTTGCACAAGGGTTTGAAAAAATTTTGATTGTAGAATTGATTGAAAAAAATATGGTTTGCATTTGTTGGGTTTTGGATTGGATTCATTGGAGGATTGAAGAAAATTCAGGAAATCTTTGGAGGAGGCTTGCATCAGAAATTCATCTCTTCCTGTAGCTTCTTGTACCAGGTTTCCTCTTTGTGTTTTATTGTTCTTGATTGTTTTCTTCAAAATAATAATGATTAAAGATTTGTTTGTTAAATCTGTTTTAGGAAATAGATTTGATATTAGAAGAAAAGAATTAAATAAATTTACAGCCTTAGCTTGTGAAAATTCTTGAGTGAAAATTGTGAAAACCTTAGTTGAATTTAAACTATTTGGGGAAATTGATTGTGTTGTTATTTGAAATCAAACATAGAGATTGAACAATGAATTTAAAATATTTTTAGAAAATGAAACCTTCTGTTTATTATTAAAAAATGGATTTTAAAATCTGCAGGATAGTTATATTTTTTCATGGTAAAATGGTCTGGTTGCGTCGCCTATAACTTCACTTTTACAAACTGGGTTGTCAAAAAATTTAAAAGATTTTTGCATTTTGAAATTTTCTTACCCTTGTCCAAAAATAGCAAATACCCAGATCGTAGTTTTTGAGTTATGTTTGAAACATGAGACTGTTGTTAAGTTATTTTTCTCATGGTTGTTCTGAAAATAAAATAATAATAAATTGATATTTTTAAATATTAATATTTTATGTATTGTTATTATAATATTAAAATATTATTTAATAATATTTTATATTATAATTTATAATACTAAAGTATTATATTTATTTATATTATTTTAAATAAAATTTGTATATTAGATTAGTGGAATTAAAATTATAAACGTATGGGGAAATTATTGTTTATTTTAAAATGACATGTTAAAGTTTAATTGAAGGAGTTAAATATTTGATTAAAAAATGCATAATTTTAAATTTAATTGTGGAATTTAAATTCATATGTAAAAGGTCCAATTATTAATTTGATTTAATTGGAAAAACATATTTATATTTTGGAAAATTGATGATAAGGAATATTTTATTTTGAATTAAACAATTTGATATTCTGTAAAGAATAGAAGATATGTTAATAATTAAATATATTTAAATATATTAATTTATATTTAGTATATATATATTGAGGGTATATATCCATTTGAAAGAATAAATAATATTTTATATTATTTTATTTCGTTGTTTGCAAATTGAGTATTATTAGTGTTATAAAAGAAATGATTAGTATGTGTAGAAAATATATAGAGAAAGATATTTTTTTAATAGAAGTAATTACTTGATTTAAAAGAAAATATTTATTTTGTTAATATGATTGAAGAAAGTTAATATTTATTTTCAATCAGTATTTACCTTGTTTTATTTAAATGCGTGTAATTTAGCTTTGCATGAAGAATTTAAAAGATAAGTTTTGAATGTATGGTCAAAATTGATAAGGAAAAAAGATATTTAAATATATTGAAGAATTATAAAAATATTTATATATTTAAATGTTTTAATTAATTAATGAGATTTAATTAGAAACAATATGAATGCGTGGTCAAATAGATAAGTCAAAAGATATTTTTATACATTGATGAAATTGCATGTTTTTAAATGGATAGTTGAAGAGACATAGACTCCAGATAGAAAATTGAAAAGATTGTTTGCAATAGTGTTAGGTTGCATTAGAAGTAAATTTAGGAACTAACTATATTGAAAAAGGCAAATAGTTATTATGTTTTATTTAGTTCCATAGAGTAATCTAGTCATTGTGAATGGAATATTAAAGAATATATGTAATTAAATTTATTAATATATATATTTGGTGTCTATATAATATGGAGCATATATATATATATATTAAGTGTAAAATTCATTATCGTATTTTATTTTAATGAGATGCATGCAATATATTATTGAATAGAGATTTAAAAATGGATTGATTAGTATATATGGAAAATGGATAGAGAAACAATATGTTATTATATTAAAGTGATTGAATGTTTTAAATAAAAAATTGAATGAGATGTAAAATTTGGTTAAGAAATGGGAAGAGTTTACTTGCATGGATTTGTGTTGATTTAAAAGTAAATTAAGAAGTTGTTTTATTGATGAAGCAATCAATTATGTGGTTTATTAATTTCTATTTAGATTAATTGAATCATTGTGATTGGATTATGAAAGAGATATGGATTTAGTATATCCAAAAGTAGTATCGTCCTCATAATTATCTTAAAGGATTTAATTCTCTGTATTCAGTAAAGGGAAGCAAGTTCAATTGTTTTAGATTTCTAATAATGAAAAGGGAAATAGAGGTTATGATTATTTTAGATGATCTAGTTATCGTGTCTTTGACTTTGTCAACACTACCTATAAAAATGAGTATGGATTTAGGAAATCCAAATATTATATTTGATTAATGACTTGAATGCTTTGGTTGCTATGTCGTCAAGTTGCATTGTTGGTTTTGGGATTTAGTGTTAGTCCTAAATTATAAGTCTTCCAGAAGAACTTAGATGATAAGGGTTGTTGAATCTTTATGCCATCCAATTGTTTTCCCTTGGGTAGTGCATGGCGTCTTTTCAATTTTATCCGATTTTCATGAACGGGGATGTTTGCACCTCCTTGGTTTAGGAGCGGATTATGGGATCCTTGTCTCCTTATATGGAGTGACCTTGGTATGTGGTTTCATCTTGTTGCCTCCTGTGAAAGGAGTGGACTGTGTGTTTGTTGCCTCCAAGATGTATGGAGTGAGTTCTAGTATTTGTATCCTCTTTGTGTTAGAGTGGATTATGATGCCTAGTTGGTATGCACCTGTGGTTCCCTTGGTGGATTGTTTGGGTGTGTGTTGTCGAATAGAAAAGTGGCTTTTGTTAGGCGTCAGAGTCCAAAGAGGTAAATTGGATAACCTTCAGGAGTGATTTAAACAAGTGATAATTAAATAATGTACTTAGAAGATTAGGACTAACTTCTCACTAATCAAGATAATTTAATCCTCACTCATAGACACAAGGGTTTGTTTAGACTTGGGATGAGTGAGAAGGCCTGGAATGGCAAGATCAACTATCTTGTTCTTACGAGAGGTAGTTGATTCCGCTTGAGTGAGTATAAGTGTCGGGATTCGGTTGAGGCCACCAGGATTACTTGTGCCGGAGCCTATGAAGAATGCCCAGAGGAGATCTCATGACAAACCTTGCAATGACACTCTATCTAGGACAACTATTGTTAATTGTTTTACATGTATGGTTCTGTGAACATACTTGATCTACTTTATATCTGGAAGCAATGTGACCTATGTCAGTGATGTTGGAGTTGTACTTGATTTATACTTGTATTGTACTTGATTTGTACTTGTATTGTACTTGATTTGTACTTGTATGGTAAATGAGTTATACTTGTTAATTCATTTATTTGGTTATGTTAGTTTGAGTCAGTATGAGTCTGCCTTTGGTTAGAGGTAGTAGAATCTTTGTCCATGTTACTTTGTTACTATCTCCTAGCATGGGGGGTGGGCCTTCGGGTACCACATTGGTAGGGTGGAACATGCACCAAAACCGTTGGGTCCCCATCTATCTTCAGTACTTGGTGGCAAGACATCCAGATGGATGGCTTGAGTTCTTGTGTTATTCTTGCATTGTAATATTTTAACTTGTATAAGTTACTTTATCCCTTTTTTGTAAGAGGTGGAGTTATGTAATTGTAATACATTTGTACTACTGTCTCATTCTGGGAATGAGTGATGTAACTATTGGATTAAGTTAATGTTTATGAGATTGTATCTTGGTTGAGTATCTTATTATGTTATGTGGTATTCTTATGATGTATGATGTTTATTTCATACAGTTCATACTGCTATGGTTATATGTAATATGTATGTGTAGATTAAAGTAATCATAACCTTGTAGTCTTAGAAGTTGTTGTTAATTAGTAAGTGAATGTGTATGTTAAATGCACTTTATAAAAAAAAATTGGTTTGCTTATGATGTTAATTACAACTTCCTTTAAGGTTACTTGGCGGGGCATTACAATGTTTGAAATTTTGCCCTAGGATTGAAAGTGACTTAGACATTATCATACTTCGGAATAAGGAGCATCAAAATTTCACCCTTCCCAAATTTTTTTGTCCTCAAGCAATGCAAATTTGAATTCTCCAAGGGCTTTGGTCCTTCCCAAGTAGCATCTTCAATAGGTAAATTCTTCCAATGAACTAAATGTAGTGTAGGAAATTGTATACCTTTACAATTTCACACTATGTTTGGGTCCCTTAATTAATTGGACTTAATTAAGCTTCTAATGTACCAAATTATGCATTCTAAAGCCTTCTTTTTCCTATTTTTTGAAAGGAGAGCCGACATTAAATAAACAAAATAAATAATTAAATCACCATAGAATATGTGTGTCTTGGACTTATAGGCCAGGACTCATTCACCCATCCATTTTAAAATATGTTGTTGGTGACATTTTAATGATTCAAATTCAACTTGCAATTGTCGGCTTTTGGAATCTATTTTTTGAGAAATTAGATAAATATCTATAAATACATAATCATTTGATCATTTGAAATCTAACATACTTTATGAAGCAATCCTATTGAGAAAATAACATTGTCAAGAGAATTCAAGAGTAGATTTATCAATCATTTTTTGCAGCAATCAAGATCCTAACATCATGTCCAAGTTTATGTGTGTTCATGTCATCTTGTGAAGACTAATATGCATTGTTGATCCTAAAGCATCCAAGCATTTCAAGTATCCAAATCAATAAAGCAAAGCAAGATAATATTCCTTTGGAGAGATGTGTTTGACTTCAGTTCTCTAAGGGAAGCCACTGAAGGGTTGTGAGTTGTAGCAAGCATTGTTCATTCATCATTTCCTTCATTTTTCATTACCTTTCTATCAAGGTTTAATTACCAAACTAGGGTTTGACCAAGGCAAACCCCCATACAAACAAAATATTTTTTCCTCTTCGTGTATGTGCACAAATTATAGGTTGATGAAGAATTGAAGAGACCTTGAAGGAGCAATTTTTCATTGTTGCACAATTTATTTTCATCACTCTGACAGTGTGACCTATGTTAAAAAAAAGCCAAGATCTAGCATCAAAGGATTGTCAAAAGTTATTTTGGAAGCCTTGACAAGGACCCATTCACCCAAGGATGAACTAGTCCCTTAGCAAGTCTCAAAAATAGATTTTGGTAATAGGTACATGACATCAGACCCTTCTCAAATCAATCTACAAATTGTCATTTTTGTTTCTATACATTCTAAAATCTGCATTTTATGTATTAGGTCTTGTTGTTCATTTATTTTGAGTGCTTCAAATCATTTTCATTTGTTTCCATATCTTTCTAATTGTCCTAAGGATTGAGATTTAGGTCTGATTGTCTCACCATTGGGGTTGAAAGTCAATATTTACACCTTGTGATCTATTTCCTAATGAAATCCCTAGGGAAAGACACCTATTGAGATTCCTAAGTTTTATAAGAACAATAAAACTTTGGGGATCCATTTCCCCACATTTCATTTTGGTGAACCTAACATTCTTACATCATACTTTCTAATTTGGAGGTCCTTGAAACCCTAGATCTAGGTTTTGCATCATCTTTTTTTTGTATTTCATTTAGGGTTACATATTGCATATTTGCATCATTTAAACTCATAAAAATCCAAAAATATTGCATAAATTCTACATAATAACTTGCATTAAGGTGTGCTTCAGTCATTTAGGTCAGAATTTCATTCAAAAGTGCATTCAAAAAATTATCATTTTGTTCATCCATTGTCATATAATTGCATTTACATTTCATCAGAATTCTAGAAAACTATCACTGGAGAATTTGTTTGCAATGAGAAATAGTGAGCTTAAATATCAGGTCAAACACTTAGATTTCAATTTTTCAAAACCATGTGCAAAGACTCATTCATCCCTAGGTGAACCTGTCCTTATAGAGGTGATTTTCCAAAACTTGCACACATATTTTTCTCTGTCTGCTTCATTTTCTTATAATTGCATTTTTTTCATTTTAGTTTCAAAAATTGCATATTTTTCAAGATTTTTGCATTTAGTTTAATTGGTGAAAGAAATTGCATTATTTAAAATCAAATTTTTTATTGAAAAGTAATCATTTTTAGGTTTTTACATCTTAAAATCAAACAATTATCATATTTCAAATCTGAGTATTGCAATATCTTCTTCAATACTTGTATCGTGCTTCCTATTCCTAGGTGTTTACTATCTTTATTTAGTTCTTTTTGTCCATTTTGGGCGCACTTTTGGTTTGGTGAAACTTGTATGAGTATCACAATCTGACCCGTCCTATTGCCAATACTTCAGTGAGATGTGGTTCAAGACTCATGGCATCCCACGCTACTACATCCACTGTGGATCTTGAGTTTTCCAACTCTTTCACTCGTGGTGTTGACACTAGTCAACCCATTTTGGACCACATCCTTGATGTCACATGTCCTATGACCACATTACCATCAACCACTTACACTGGTGTTGAAACCTTGGTTGCTCATGTCATTCAAGAAAAAGATAAACAAATGGATAACGCCTTAGAAAACTTCAATACTTTGTGAGTATATAGAATATTGCTAGTACTGTTGTTCCTATCATAGATAACATGAGAATAATTCTTGATAATGACTAAAGATTAGAGATTGTGTGTAGCCTAGATCACATTATTGATAATCGTCATCCTATAATGGCTAGTTGTGCTCAAGCTTTGGGATGCACTCAAAGTCAAGGAGGAAATCAAATTCCTCCCCCTACAACCATAGCCTCTATTCCTACATATACTCATCACACTGTTACTACAACAATGCAACCAACCAATAATATCACTCTAAATTTGGGTATTTCTACTGGAAATCCATTTAGTTTTGTTAATTCAAATATCATATCTCCAAACCCCCTACCTTTGACAAACTTGCAATTTAGTTATCCACCCAGCACATATACACCTCCACCATATTCACCTCCATCTCAAAACACAACCAATGATTCTATCATAAACCAAATTTTGCAAAATGCCACATCCCTTCAACAACAAATAGCAACATTGAACCAAAACCAAAATGGGCAACCTTCACAATATATCAAAAGAAACCCATTGTCATTGGAGATATTGAGAGCACAAATGCCATGAGGCATAGAGATACCTAGATTTGAGAAATACGGTGGTAAATGAGATCCTATCAACCATGTATCAACATATACAACCTTATATAGTGACTTCATTTTTAAAGATAAGCTCTTGGCTAAGCTTTTTCCTAGGTCCTTAAAAGATACAACCTTGGAATAGTTTTGTTCCTTACTGAATAACTCAATAGATTCACTTAATGAGCTTGTTGATACATTTCTCAACCATTTCCAAGTGCACATTGGTCCTAAGCTAGACCTACCCAATTTGATGCAATGTAAGCAAAATGTAGGTGAAAAAGTCACTAATTTTATAGCACGTTATCAACACTTTACTCAAAAATCAACATTAAGCTTCCTGATATCGATCTTCAAAGAATGTTCATGGAAAAATTATAAACAACTATCCAAGATAAGATTGGGATGATGAAATTTTCCTCCTTTACACAAATATGCACAACTCTCCATGATTATCATAACTCACTCAATCAATGCGTAGGTAAAACTGCTTCAACCCGTCCTAAAAAACCCAAAACCATGCCTCATAATAGTTTTCAACTATTCAAGAAATAAAACAAGGGATTTATATAGATAAATCAACCTCAAACAACTCACCATGTTGAACCTCAAGTGGCTGCCATAAAAACAACTCCATACCAATTTCAGGATAAGAATAGGTAATTCACCCCATTACTCAATACCCTCCATTTGATTATGTTGCAACTCTTGAGCAAGAACCTAATCACCTTACCTCCTATTAGACCTCTTGATACCAATAAGCCTTTACCTCTACAGTTGTCCCAAATATATTTTTCAAATATCATCAACAAAGTGGACATGATATAGAACGATGCATGCATCTTAAACATATAGTGCAAGACCTCATTAATTCCAATCACATCTAGTTGGGTGGTGTTAGTGATCAAGGAAATAAATCAATTGCCCCACCCAACCAAAATTTAAAAATATTTACCAATCTAATGCTAAACCATTCCATCTCATTTGTAAAATCTAGTGATAACAAGAATGATGTGATGAATGTTGACAAGATACAAGATATAAATGATGTTGATAAGAATGACGATGAGGATAATCTACATGCCATGATTGTACTCATTGGCATTCAACCTCATAAAGTCCAAACCAACTTGTCTCTTGACATTGCTTTCTCAAATAGTGATATAATTAAACATGCACCTGATGGTCGTCTTTACATAAGCAAAAGAATCAATGACAAACCTACAAATGGGATATTAATTAATCCTGTGTGTGTAGAAAATGTGATTATTGAGGAATTCTTTTTTGTTCATGAACTTTACCAAGAATCTTATGAACAATCAAAAGCATGGATCAAAACACATGATAGTTTTTCTCTCCCTACGATAGGTTCAATCACTCTTCCATTAAAAGTTGGACCAAAACAATTGAATATATCATTCTTCATCATCCCGACGTCGAATCAATTTTATGTGAAGTTAGGATATCCATGGCTACGCTCCATGAATATTGTCCCACCAGTCATTTACAAGTGCTTGAAATTTCCATTTGACAACCAAGTTTTTACAATGCATCATAGTAGATTTAATCCTTTGTTTTCCCATGGGAACTTTTCATTGGATTTATTTTATTCCAAACCTATGGAACCAACTACACCCCGTGAGAATTTCTTCTTTAAATCATATCAAAATTTCAAAGCAAAATGTATAGTAGAGTTATCCCTTGCCAATATCCCACCTAAAATTGAAAGATCTATAGTTGTTCCTTCCACTCCAAATGTTATGGATGAACCTATACTTGAACCAAAAGATCTCCTGAATAATCAAACTATGTATGATTCTATTCCACCACCTATATCTTGCAAGAGACCAAGAGATAACCACACAATTATAATTGTGCCTCCTAAAACCAAACAAGTTTACAAACCTAAAGAGAAAGTGGTTTCCCAACATGCAAAGGCCCCTTTTGTTCCTTCCCTAAGGGAAGAAAAGAGACCGATGGTTGACAAACCCACTCCTACAATGAGTGTAGGCGTAGATTTCATGTTACTACTCATCAATTAGAAGAAAATAATAAACCAATAATCCAAGATCAACAACTAACTCAAACAAAGCATGATGATTCTCCACCTTCTTCACAACATGAAACTTCTCTATCTCCACAATAAAAAAAGAGCATACAATGGACATTTCCATTAGACCTCTTGTTGTGATTAACTTGGATTATGACGATGAGATTGATAAAATTGATGAAGAAGTGCATAATGGGTTGACTTTGTTATTTTCCACTTTTATGAATTTAGATGGGGGCAACCATGATGATCCTCTTGATGCGAGTGACCTACCACGTGTTGATCTTGGTGATGCTCCTAGCACAACACTTGTTGTAGTCCCTTTGGCTAGTTATCTGCCTTTCGTATATGATGAGCAAGATTGGGATATGAATGACCTACTTTAGGTTGGCTCACATGTGACATACTTTCTTTTATTTTCATGTTCTTTGTGATTGTATGTATGTAATGTGATCCTCTGTATCATTGTAAGGAAACTTTCAACCATCTTATGATAATTTCCATATAACCCAAAATATAAATGTATGCAAATAAGTACTCTAAATCCATATGCAAGAGAATAGACAACATAACCATCAAATATGAAACAAGATATACCTTGGGAAAATCCTCAAGAGGGAAAAACCCAGCCTCCAAAAACGTCCATACTCTATCATATTAATCAATAATAAAGAAAATACAAGAGTTACAATGAACACCTATGAAGCGTCAAGTCCTCCAATACACTCTCATGTGTCCAAGCATGAATCCACACATCCCATGCCATGCTTCACAAATGCACTCTCAACAAGACTCAATAATGACAACCAAACCACTCAGCCAACCTAAACACACTTGTGTTTTCTTTTATAGACACAAGCTCACACATAATACAACTAGTGGTAAAGTAAAACCACGTACCACAAAACCATGTGAATAAAACACCACTAACCCCTTATTTAATATTGGGTACTAAGACATCACTTTATTTAATATTTTCCCAATATTAAATTATTATCACATGTCTCCCACACATTAAATAATAATACAATGTTACAATTCAACATCAAGTGGTCCCCAAATAATTACCTAGTGTGATTAACCACGCCACCAAGGTGCATCACAACTAAATAATCATTTAATTACAACATTATAATAAATCATTTTATACAATGGTGTACAACACCATATCCCAACAAGGGTGATCCCACAAAGTTGGTTTACAATTTCTAGGAGATTCTAATTTTTGTTGAAATCACATATTTTTAGAAATTATAACGAGTCAAGCCTTAAAAAGTTTCATTTTAAGGATTTCAATTAAAGAGGGTTTGATCAAACCACCTTAGATGAAACCCCCTTGGATAGAACCCCGCTAGTTTTAAACCATACCTATAATGGAGTCTCCTTTACACCTATCAAAATGCTGATAAAAATCACTTTTGATTTACCTTTTGGGGGATCAAATGAATTTATTTAAAATTTATTTGAAATGATTATGTAGTCCTCAGAATGAACTATCCAACAAATATAATTTGAATATGTTTTGGTTTTATTATGTATTTGTTTTTTTAGTTTTATTAAACATAGGTTTTTCACTGAAAATCAAGCTCTATGTTCTACACATGTGAAAAAATAGAAGATTTTCCAAATAAAATTTTGAAAAATATGTTCAGGCTGAGTATTGATGTCCTTGATCCATTGAAAAAAAAATTGAATTTCGATACGTACAAATTTTTTTATGTTGTATACGGTCCACCTATGTCCGAATTGTAATTGGTTTGACTTCAAAACTTGATTAAGGAAAAAATATTTAATAAAACACTATAAAACCAAATGAAAGTGCTAGATATCATAGTTACAAATCTAAATTCGAAAAAAATAGAATTTTATCCTTCATAGAAAAAAAGTTATGTTGTATACGGTGAGTGTCACTCCTTAAAAATGTTGTTTTTAAAAAAAAAACTAGTTTTCGAAGGAGATAGAAAAAGAAGTGCAATTTGATTCCAAAAATTTTGAAAAAAATATATTTATAATCTATAGAAAAAATGTCACAATTCACTAGTTTGCATCATCTTCAAATTCCTCACGGTTTAGCCACTATAGGAGCTCGAAAGTGAAGATTTAGTTAAAAAAAATCAGTTTAATGTCCAGTTTGCCCAAAAATTGTAACTAGTATCAAAATACAAATATTTTCAAAAGGGAATGGAGCACTTGGGTGGGATGGGAAGTGTTCGAGGCTTTTCAAATTCTATAGAGGTGAGAGAGGAGGATTCAGAAGCAGATGGTGATAATGACAGGGGGAAACAATTGTTTGGGGCCCACATTGATTTGGGAGGGCCTATGTCAGAGATTTCTAGAGGCCGACGGGAGGGTGAGGAGGTTTGATGGCGCTGTGTTTCCAAAGCGAGGGATGCAATGCACTTAGGAGGAGTTGTTGAAGCTTGTGTTGGCATTGTTGGAGCTAACGTGGTTGAGGCTTCTCTCTTCTTTTGGTGGGATCAACTTTCAGTGGATTCTGGGAGGGTTTGCTTCTCTCCTTCACTTTGGCCTCTGCCTTCTTTGGGGATCTATTCTATGCTTGGGAGTTGGGGTGCTTCCTTTATTTATGTGGGATAGCATGGAAGCTGGCATTGCCCTGACTGGGTGAGCTTCACGTTTGGTTATTTTAGGGCCTCTGTGGATGTTGTTATTTCTTCTACGTCCCTTTCACAGAAATATGGTGGTTTCTTTGCTTCTCTTTGGCCCCTGCTTTTCCTGATTGGGGGTTTTGTTGTTAGGGATTTTTCTACAGGGATGTATGGAAGTTGTTTATGCCCTGACGGAAAGAGCTCATTGTGTGTTTATCTGAGGGTTGCTATAACTGTCTTAGCTTTAGCTCTGTCCCTTTGGTAGAAAAATGTTGGTCTAACTGCCTCTTTTCTCTCCTTGTATCCTGATGTGCATTTTTTTTCTAAGAGAGGTTCTTTTGCTCTGGGTTCCTTTGGAATCTTTAAGGGTTGTGAGTTTATTTATATTGTGGTCTGATTTCCTCTATTTACATATTCTGACCTCTGGGCTTTGTTGTGGTGAGGATTGTGTCGTCCTTCGCCTTCTTGGTTCTATGGACTTTCTTTTTACGCTTTTATTGGTGCATCTTCGGGTTACTCTGGTCTTTCCTATGGATGTGGTCCTATCTTCTATTGAGGGGGAGATGGATGTGGCTGAAAGTGACCTGTCTCCTATAGAGGTGGAGTGGGATGCTACTGGTTTTGCCTGGAAGTGTTGTTGGGGGGTTGGGGAAGCCCTGTTTTGTGGTTCCAAGGGAGTTGATGAGGGCCTTCTTGTTGTGTTCTTTTCTTTATCTTCTATAGAGGTGGAGATCTTGAAAAGTAAGTTTTTCTATGAGATGTTCACTCCCAAGGTTAATGTTTGTTGTTGCCACGATGGTTTGGAGGAGCTCGGGTTACTTTCCTATAGAGGTGGAGAGAACAAACAGTTCTTGAAGTACACTAGTGGAGCCTTGTGCTTTTGTGATTACCTTCCTATAGAGGTAGAAAGGGTGGTTTGTTGGATTCTGATACTTATGTTGTTGGAGCTTCAGTCCTAATCTATTTTTTGATAGTTGTATTTTTGGGTTTAAGGTCCCTATCAAAACTTGGATGTACTGGGTTGTGGATCCCTTCAAAATCCATAGGTTTGGGTTTTGGGGAAGATGCAAGGCATCGAGACATTTAGGTCTCTTCCATGTTGACCCAAAAGCTTTTATTTTCTTTCGTTCTCTATGTGTCATTCTTCCTTTGTGTTCATTGTTCTATGAGTATTTGGGGAATGATGATGGTTTTGAGCTCTATTGTATCACTCTAGCAAAGAAATGCATTGACCTTGAATCCATGGATCTCTTATGCGTTATCTTTTAAGATTGCATGTGGGGGCAACTGTTCTTCATGAAGAAAATTTATTTGAAAACATATCATTAGCATATGGATTTCCAAATAAGCTCGCATTTCCCTTTTATCAATTGGAATTTATCATTTCTACTTTAAAGCAATTGCTCACAACATGGTGTATAAAAATTCCTTTAAAGTGGGTGAATACATTGGCATTATTTCATTTTGGCATTTGCAGGTGAGTTTCATTTTTAATTTGACATTTTTCTTCACTTTTGTTCATAGGAGTTGAACTTAGTGTAGTGTTGGCATATCACATTGATCATTTTGTGGCACCTCATCAAAGTTATCAAGGAGTATAAATTTTAGTATGGTTAATGTTTGGGTACACACCTTGTAGACCTAGTGTGTGTTTCTCATTTTGCCTTGGGGCTCACCTAGTGTATACCAAACTGCACTAGCCCTTGTGAGTGTATTTTATGGACCAAAAACTAAGGCTTGATCCATCAAGTTTTTTCTTTTTTCACTAGCTTTGGCATTGTATGCTTGTGTATCTTCTTTTTCTACACATATCTTAGATATATGTGTGTCTATTGTGCTTATGTTGGTTTGCCATGGGATATTAGATCTTGGGGACTTGATCACCCTCCTTGATCTTTTTCATCCTATCTCATTAACATTTGTACACTTGGATCCCTCTTGACACATATTTTTCTACTTTAGTGTGAGTCTGTAAGTTCATTCTCTCACTAAAGTGGGGGTTAAATGTAGTGTAGGAAATTGTATACCTTTAGAGTTTCACACTATGTTTGGGTCCCTTAATTTATTGGACTTAATTAAGCTTCTAATGTACCAAATTATGCATTCTAAAGCCTTATTTTTCCTATTTTCTTAAAGGAGAGTTGACATTAAATAAATGCAATCAATAATTAAATTACCATGGAATATGTGTGTCCTGGACTTATATGCCAGGATCCATTCACCCATGGGCGAATGGGTCCCATTTAAGTGTTAAGACCCATTTTAAAATATGTTTTTGGCAACATTTTAATGATTCAAATTCAACTTACAATTGTTGGATTTTGAAATCTAATTTTTGAAAAATTAAATAAACACCTATAAATATAGTCATTTGATCATTTGAAATCTAATACACTTTATGAAGCAATCCTATTGAGAAAATATCATTGTTAAGAGCATTCAAGAGTAGATTTATCAGTCATTTGTTGTACCAGTCAAGATCCTAACATCATGTCTAATTTTATGTGTGTTCATGTCATCTTGTGAAGGCTAATATGCATTGTTGATCCTAAAGCATCAAAGCATTTCAAGTATCCAAATCAATCAAGAAAAGCAAGATCAAATTCCTTTGGAGAGATGTGTTTGACTTTAGTACTCTAAGGGAATCCATTGAAGGGTGGTGATTTGTAGCAAGCATTGTCCATTCATCATTTCCTTCCTTTTTTATTATCTTTCTATCAAGGTTCAATTACCAAATTGGGATTTGACCAAGGCAAACCCCCATACAAAAAAAAATATTTTTTCCTCTTTGTGTATGTGCACAAATTATAGGTTGATGATGAATTGAAGAGATCTTGAAGGAGAAATTTTGCATTGTTGCACAAGTTGTCATTTTTATCAAACCACAGAAATTAAGTTGCAAAATTTATTTTTGTCACTCTGACAATGGGACCTGTGTTAATCAAAAGCCAAGATCTAGCATCATAGGACCATCAAAAGTTAATTTGGAAGCCTTGCCAAGGAATCATTTGCATACGGGTGAACCAGTCCCTTAGTAGGTCTCAAAAACAAATTTTGGTGACAGGTACATGCCATTAGACCCTTCTCAAATCTACCTACAAATTGTCATTTTCATTTATATACATTTTGAAATCTAAATTTTATGTATTAGGTCTTGTTGGTCATTTAGTTTGAGTGCTTCAAATCATTTTCATTTGTTTCTAAATCTTTCCTACTATTCTAAGGACTAAGATCCAAGTCTAATTGGCTCACCATTGAGGTTGAAATTCAATCTTTACACCTTGTGATCTCTTTCCTAATGAAATCCCTAGGGAAAGACACCTATTGAGATTCCTAAGTTTTATAATCATGATAAAACTTTGGGGATCCCTTTCCCCACATTTCACCAAATAATTTATAATTCTTTTATTGCTCAATTTCTTCACCTTGGTTTTGGATACCAACGCGAACATCAAAAAATCGTTGCAAGTTTCCCACATTTTTTTTAAGAATAGTGTTGATTCCTTGGAGGTCATGTTCTACAAGATTAGTGAGCTAAGAGAAGACCAACTCTACCTTACTGAGCTGATGGAGAAGGACTAGGTGACTAAAGGGAAAGGGAAAAAGGTTGGAAATTACTATGTCAAAAGCCTTGCTACTAGAGGGAAAGGTAACCTGAGGAAGTCCTTTGAGGACGAGAAAAAATAACTGTTTGACATGATTGGCCTTCATAGGAACCGAGAACTTGAGGTGGCCAACACCTTAAGGAGCATGAAATAGTTTCTAGTTATGTGTTTTGCTTTGTTGTTTTCGTTGTTGTTGGGTCTCTATTTGTTTCATGTTGTTTTGCTATTTTTTTGTTGATGGTTGTTGTTGATGGTTTAATGTTTCATCTTTAAGTAGAATTTTGTATGTTCAGTTGTAAAGGGTTTCGAGTCCCTTCAAAACCCATTTTTCTCATATAATCAAAACTTCATCTTGGTACTAATAGTAGCATAAAATTATAAATGAGTTTCCCCTCATTGTCCAAGGGTGATAAATCCACTAATAGTCTGGTGTGTTATTCAAGGGTCCTCTTGAGGAAACACAAATAAAACACATTATGAATCCTACTACTTTCTATTAATTCCTACTAATATGAAACTTCGCCAACTCTTCATGGTTGAGCTCTTTAGCCTCACTAGTTCTAATATTAGAGGTTTTACTATAAGATTGTAATCCCAAAAAGACCATCTCTCTCAATTCAAATGACCTCTTTCTGTAATTTTGATCTATGTATAATTGTTGTCATTTCTAGGTTTATTGAAGGTGATATTTAAGTGACCTCAATATTTTTTGGATATGCTTTGAAAAATCGCCAATTGTTGGTACTCTACTATCTTTGAACACTGAATTAACAAAGGTTAATGCTTATTACCCATATAATTCCATGAATGGAGACAAAACAACAAAAAAATGGTGGGTAATATTTTAGTAGTATTCTCTCAAAAGCAACCACTTAGCCCAAGTTGAAACCTGATTTGAAACACAATTCCTCAGGTATCCTTAAAATCTCTTGTTCACTATCTTTGTTTGTCCATTTGTTTGGGGATGATAGCTTGTGTTGGTAGTGAGCTATATACTAACTAGATGAAATAGCTCTTACTAAAAAGAGGTGAGGAATATACAATCTTTTATCATTGGTGACATTGGGGGTAGTCCATATAACCTAAACACTTCTACAAATAATAAATTAGCCACTTGATGTTCTTTGAGTTATGAAGAAATAGAAAAGAAAGTATACATACTTTGTTAGTACATCCACCACAACATAAATATGATCCATATAGCCTTAATAGTTCTCTAAAAAATAAATCAATCACTTGATGTGTTTTGAGCTCTAAATAAATCAAAAAGAAGTGTGCATACTTTGTTCATATGTCCACCAGAACATAAATGCAATATGTTTCTTACATCTTGGGGAGGCTTGTAATAAAATCCATGAATATGCTTTCCCACTTCTGATTTGGGATAGATAATGGATGAAACAAGTTTACTAAAAAATATATTTTTTAATGATAGTTCATACATTCTTTAATGTGTTTGAGGATATCCTTCTTGATCCCCTTTATGAGAAATTTTCTATAATTTTTCTATGTCCTATAAAAATCTTAGGTGACTCGACCATGGCGCATCATCAATAGCCCTTAGAATTTTCTCATATTTGAGATTTAGGAACTAGGAAGATTCTATTTTATATACGATGAGACCATTTTGCTACTATAATCCATTTCCATCACATTCTCATCAAGGAGATTGATAGAAAAAGTATTTTAACATATTCTTCCATAATTGTGGCCTTTAAATTGACATAAATAGTAGAATTAGACCATAGAATAGGCTTTCTGAAAAGAGCATCAACAAATATATTGTTTTCCTCTTTCATGTACTTTGTCAAAATCATAATCTTAGAGCTTACTCACTCCATTTTTTTCTTTTCATTGAAGTTGTATTGATCAAGGAAGAACTTCAAGCTATTATGGTTTGTCTTCACCACAAATATTCCACAAATCAAATATTGTTGGAACTTGGCCAAAGAATGCATGATATTCAACATCTCTTTGTTATAGACAAATAATATTTTTAATTTTAATTTAATTTTTTTCCTTTCAAATACTATATGGGTTGTCCCTTATATGCCAAGAAAAATCCAATTCCATCTCTTGAATCATCACATTCTACAACAAATTCTTTTGAGAAATTTGGATATCAAAAATAGGGCATGAACTCATGAATTACCTCCTTAAGTTTATCAAAAGATTCTTGAGCTATTTTTGTCCATGCAAGAGTTCCTTTATTTTTTCATATCTAGTAAGAGTGATGCTAGCTATGAAAATCCCATAACAAGTATTATATAATAATTGTAACAGCCAAAGATCCCTCTTATTTGTGTCAAAGTGGTAGGAGGAGGTCAATTGAAAATAGTTTATATTTTTATTGATCCACTTGAACACTTTGGGCATTAAGGCCATGACCCAAGTACGATATCTCTCATCCCAAACTCACATTTTGGTTTGTTTACAAAGAGGGCTTACTATCCTAATATTCCAAGGATGGTATCTAGATGCTTCAAATTTCCTTCCCATTTTTTTTTGTAAACCAAAATGTCATCAAAGAAAACTAACACAAATTTTCTTAATTGATTATTGGAAATAATCTTCATGCATGTGTGGAAAGTATTTGGTGTATTTGATAAGCCAAAATATATGACTAATAATTCAAAATTCCCAAAGTGACACTTGAATGATGATATGTTCATCCTCATCCCTTAGATGAATTTGATAATAGTTTTGATCTCAATTGTAAAAAAGTATACCACTCCATACAATTTGTTAATGGTCTTTTTGTTCAAAGATCTATAATCAATACACATTCATATGGTTCCATCCCTTTTCTTACAAGAACTATGAATGAGGAAAATGGGCTAGAATTCAACTTAATGTGACTCATTCCAAGAGCTCTTTAATGACATTTTTCTATCTCATATTTATATATTTTTGAGTGACCTAGTAAGGAGTTGTCATGACAAATTAAGAGCCTAGTTCTAGGTCTATAATATGCTAGAAGCTTTTATCAAGTGGTAGACTTGGAGGAAAATCACTAAACACCATATGATGTTTTTTCCAAATATCCTAGATATCAACATGATAAGTATATTTCTTACCCATAGATAAATTTATGAGCATGATCAAAAGGCTTTCTCTCCATAAAACTTGTCATTTGAGAATGTCTCTTCCATCATTATAATTGTTTTTGATTAGAGATTAAAAAAAATGGGTTTTGAAGGGGCCCGAAACCCATTACAAAAAGAGAACAGTTGAAGCAAAAGATAACAACAAAAGCACGTAGCAACCAAAAAACAGCACGCCATCAGCGCAACATCAACCAAAAAGGAGGCACAAAAGTATCCCCACTACATATTCTTCAGGATGTCAGCAACCTCCATGTCGCATGCCACAACTTTATGACCGTCATCCATAACTTCAGGCGTATCCACAACAGGAACCCCAGCCTGCACCTTAGTCTTGTTCCTTGTTTTGGCCCCAGTCCCACCCTCTTTCACCTAGCTAATCAAACAATTCATCCCCCCACCATCTTTCTCCATAGAAACCTCTTCCTCCTATAGCTTACCACCAACACCAATACCCTTGCGTTTCTTGGCCATTTCATAAGGAGATGAAATTCCAATAGATTCAATCATCATAGCAGATTTTATCCCCTCCCCACCCTTCTCCAGTTTAGCATACATTTTATCTAGTTGGTCCTCAAGGGTGAGAATTATTTCCTCAAGGTTATGTTTCATCTTAAGCATTTCATCAACAACAATATTCAGAGAGTCATAGAAATCATCAATCTGGTTTTGTACAAAAGACTCACTATTTTTGCTCATCACACCCCGGACTCTGATATTGGTCATGTTAAGTTCATGAAACAACCATTTAAACAATTTAAACAAAGAAATTGAGCCCTCCCTAGCCAACCCAAGAAAATCAAGAATATCTTCACAGTCAAAATTAAGATCACCCTTACCCAAAGCATTATCCTTCTAAGAGGAGCTTACCTTGTCCTGGCTAATGCTAACTTCCTTACCCTTTCCACTAACAACGAGAAATTTGATTTTGCAAATAGAGTCCACAATCTCCTCAGCAACTAACCTCCATTTCATCTTCTTTTCAAGGTCTCTCTTTTGCATATCAAGGTCCATGCCCGAAGGCTCCACAACACCTTGCCCACCAAACGCCTTCAGGGGAGAGACAAATTGCATCTCCTGCAGTTGATGGGTAGACCCAATGGTAATTTTCTTATTACTACTTGCCTTTGACTCCTTCTTAGGCAGGGAAACTAGACCAAGAGCTGATGAGGAAGTACCCCAAAAAAATTCAACCTTTTTCCTTCAGGCTTAGAGTCTACTTATCATCAGCATTCTCATCGCTACAAGTCTCATAACCCTTATTTTTCATACTTGAAACCCCTTTCCCAGACTTACTTGCATCATATGGTTGCAAGACCACCTCCATTGAAGCTTGAGAATCTAGGACATAATCTGCGTCCTCCTCAGAACATACTCCTCTTCCAAAACAATTTTCCTCATTTTTCCCTTTCTTGTTAAGCAGCTCCTCATCAGAGGTCATTTCATACTCAACAACCGCTTTCAATTGCTTTCCCTTGGGAGTAGCAATTGGTTTAGACACCACAAAAGATTTGGCATACTCATAAATTAACATGATAAGCCCTACATGCAACACTAAGTTCTTGAGGTTCTTTTTGTGGTCCTTCAGACCACTTTCCAACGACACTAATAGATAAAAAGGGAAAGAAATTCTCTTTTTATGGCAAAAATGATTAAGAAGCACAAAATGATAGGCGTTTACTGCAAAGAAACGACCCTCAATGGTAATGTATCTCATGATCTCCTCCGCAACGTCCCCCCAGAGCGCCTTAAGCAAGTTGCATTGGTACCCGCCGCTCTTAGCCATCTTCAAGTCTTGTTCCTCAGACCCTTTGAAAAATATCTGCATCGCAGCCCTCGACTCCTTGTTGTCTCTGAACACCTTCTTGCTATCAATAGGAAGCCCCGTTATATTAGTGGTAAATTCTTCATTCACATCAAACTCAATTCCCCCAAGTTTTAGAACTCGATTATTCCAAGCTTTCACAAATTGAGTCCTATTCTACAGATTGTTACCATACAATCTTTCCAGATAAGGAGTAAGCCCACCCTTCTCTAAAATATGCCACACCTCTTGTTTGCTCTTCATAGAATCACAAGAAAAATGATTCACATGATTCCTATCTCCTCCCATGGCTCAAAAAAATTCAGAACTGAGAAGTTTGAGAACCTTACAAGAAATAAGGAGAAACTTTGAGAAAGAAAGCCCAAAATCACCCACAATTCGTGTGGTGTCGAGAATATGACAGGAACAAATAATCAGCCTAAAACTTTGACCCATACAAAAATTCAATAAGGTACCATAATCACGATGTGGATCAACCACACCACCACTCCACATTATGGCAAGCCATGTGATACTAGTCATGCAAGCTTCGAGCCATACCAATTCATCATCCATGCTGGTAGTTTTGAAAATCATGATTTGCACACACAATAGCGTCCATAGGGAGGGGATCACTCACATCCCACTCCCTACTACCCCTAACACCAAGGTTAGCAAATACATCTGCTAGATCGTTGCTTTCTCTGAAAACATGAGATATGTAGGACTCATCAAAAGAATTAAAATTTTCTATAGCATCCAATATTATAGGTTCAATACTCCACGATGGGGGGGTAAGTTTTTTTAAATTTTTAATAATGTTGAGAGAGTCCCCCTCAATCCAAACTTTCCTATAACCTTTCAATTGCACCATTTTTAGGCCATGATTGATACTACCCATGTTGCTCCACTATAAATTCATCTAAGCACCATAGATTTCCCTTCAAATTCAAGCAAAAGCTACATATATTGATGCTCTATAAAGAATCATCAAGGGAGTGCAACCATTTTACACCCAAAATCATGTTTAGTCTCTCCCAACCCCACAACATAGAAATAATCTCATTCTTTTTTTTATCTCTCATGCCTATATTGAGTTGTCAAATTATTTTGGTGCATGGAATTGTGAATCCATTAACAAAAATTAAATTTCAAATCCTTTAAAATCTTCAAATTTCAAGACTCTCTTAATTACAAATCCTTCATCACTGAAATTGTTGGTAGCCCCATTATTAATGAACATTGTGATCCAATTTCTAGATAATATACCTCAAACTTTGAAATGGTGATATATGGGCGCTCTTGAAAGAGTTGCAAGTATACTTCCATTTATATCTTCATCCTTCATGTTTTCAAGTTCATGCTCCTCTACAACAAATCGTGGCTCAAATTATTTTAGATTTGAATCATCAATAGATATTAACTCAATATAATGAACTTGGCATTTACCATGGAATTTGTATCTTGGTTCCCATATATCCTTGCAAGAAAAGCACAATTTATTTCTTCTAAGTTCATTTATCTTATAAGTTGTGGTTGATGAAAATGTGAATTACAAATAATAACAATACAAAACTCACACTCTCACAATCACACAATGAAATTTAAGTTGTTGGCTCAAAATATAAAATTTAGATAACAAGCAAAATCATCATAGCTAAGATCTTGACTTGCTCCATTGTCGGTTGCTCTTCAAAGTAACAAACTATGAAATATCAATAATGATATGATGCAATGATAATGATAAATGCTTAAAAATAAATGATACATACGCTTGACAATGATAACGATAAATACTTGATAATGCTTGAATGCTTGATAATAAGAGTGCTTGAATGATAAAAATGCTATATTGATTTTGATAATAAGAGTGTTGGGAGGTTTGAATGAAATGAAAGCTTCTTATTTATATGCTTCACTTGAAATTTGATCAATGGTGGAGTTTAATTTGAAAGATCAATGAATAAGAAAATTCAAGAGGGTAAGACCGAAATTTAAATTTTAATGGAGGGAAAGGTTAGATGAATTAATTTATTTAATTCAAAATAATAGTTGGAGAAATAAATAAATATTAATTTATTTATTTATTTCAGAATAGAATATTTAATTTAAATAAACAATTTTTAATTTACTTAAAAGAGGAGTGTTAACTTATTAAATAATCTATGAAAATTATTTAGTTACAGATGAAAATGTTTAATTTGAAGTTTGATTTTAATTAATATTGGAGGGAAAATGATAAATGATGAATTAATTAAATAATAAATTATTTACTTAAGTAGATATGATACAACGATTAAGATAATTAAATTATTAAATTATTATGGATGAAAAGAGGAAAATGTTAGTTCAATTAAATAACTAAAAATTATTTAATTAATTATAGCTAGAAGATATGATGAGGATAATGATGAAATGATACAATGTAAATGCATTAGTTATTTTTAGATGCCTACATTTTTCCCCCTTTGAGACAATGTGTTTTACAGCATTATTTTAAAGAAAAAGACTAATGATATGCCCTAGTGAAGCATGGGATGGAGATATGATGCCCCCTTGAGCGATTGACCAAAGAAAATATTTTTTTGGTCAAGCTTACAAAAAAATGAATTGGCTGGGTCTATGATAATGATGATGATGATGATACATGCATATATATAATGATGGTTGTTGTATATATGTCACTACTTTGATTTATGAGATGCTTATGATTTATGATTATGATTATCTTATATTATTATTATTATTATGGTATTGCTTATGGTAATTCATATATATATGATGAATAAATGAATGCTACTGTTTATTACGATTATGATGGATAATTATGATTTACTGGTTATGATTAATGATGCACATGTTATGGTTATGATACTATGATGCATACTAAGTTTGTAAATGCAACGAAACCAATCTCCACCAAGGATTAAATATCAAAATGAAACCTATAAAGATAAGATGCAACAAGAGATGATATGTAAAATAAAAAGAAACAAGAAACATTGTTACTTTAAAGAGGAACCTTAGCAAGTGTATAACACTTGTCATTTTACCCAACTTGCATACACATGACACACATGACACACATGCAAACATGCAAAATAAGAAAACTCATGTCTAAACCCTATCTACTCTAAGCACATTAAGATTAGGCCTTCATTAAGCAAATAAGAGACAAAATCAAGTCAAACATGCCAAAGAAGACACTCATGCTATGACCTAAGTTTCTCTAAGCATATTAGGATAGGCTTTCATCAAGAAAATAGCATACAAATGATAAAATCAAGAAAGAAAAGGAAAAGAAATTGAGAAAAAAATCAACAATCAACTTATCTCTTGCCAAAAGATAAGCCCAAGTTTGATTAATAGGGTCCATTGTAGGAAGGATACATTTATTAGGACCTTAATTTTTTTTTATTATTCCCATCATAGGAAAGATAATTCTATTAGGACATTATAATGCTTTTGATAGTATATCGAAAGATACAAAACACAATATGCATGCCAAAGATCTTGCTCAATAGTTGAAAATTGTTTTTCTCATGATTTTTTGTTAAAGCCCAATGTTTTAGGATTTGCATATGATCTCATGATATAAGAATCCAACCCAAAACAAAGTTCAAGGAAAAAGGTGTCCCCCGCTAGGCAATGCAAAGTGACATAGATAAAAGATATGATAGGATAGCAAAGATGAAATGGTAGATATGAACAACCAAGCCATGAAAAACAAGGAAAAGGACATGTAAATGACAATGATAGTTGAAGTGAAATGTAAAGAGGTTGATGAGATGGAATGCAACAATGATGAAACTAGCATGTACAAACTACTAGGATACTTCAAGGGTCATGCATAAAAATTCTTAAGATGAATGTTGTTAATTCAGGTTCTTCCGAAGGTTCTCCTTCAGGTGTAGCAAGTTTATAAGCTCTAGAACCATATTTTTCTATGATGATAAAAGGCCCCAACCAATTGGGTTTAAATTTTCCTTTCTTATATCTATCTTGTTGATTCTCTTATAAGACCATGTCTCCAATCTCAAACCTATAAATTTTGATATTTTTGTTATAGTTATGATGAAGGCAGTTTTGATAATCTTGTAAGTGATTTAATGCATTAAGATGCATTTCATCCAATAAATCAAGCTCATGCAATATAGATACTCAATAATATTCTTCGTCAATGGCATTCTTTAAAGACAGGAATACGGAGTGGTCGTAGTAGGTGTGTGAATACTAGTGTGATAAGCCCATAAAGTAGGATTAAGTTGCAAATATCAATCACGGCCAACTTCATTGATCATTTTCTTAAGGATTTTCAATATAGTATTTTTTGAGGCTTCAACTTTGTTGTTACCTTGTTGGTAATATGAAGTGGAAAATTGATGTTGGATATGAAATTGGTGACAAAGATCGCTATCATCTTGATTTTTAGAGGTATTTCCATTGCCTTTAATGATAGCATGAGGGATACCATAGCAGAAAATGATATATTTTAGGATAAATTTGCCTATTTTCTTTCTAGAAATATTGGATAATGGAACGAATTCAACCCACTTCATAAAATACTCAATGGAAGTCATAATGAACTTATGGCCATTGGATAAGGGGGATAAATATTTCCTACAAGGTCAAGTCCCCATTGTGAAAAGGGCCAAGGAGTAGTTATCAATTGTAACTCTTGGGCGGGTGCATGAATCAAGTCTCCATATTGTTGACATTCATGACACTTCCTAGCAAATTGTTGTGCATCTTGTTCCATAGTTGGCCAATAATATCCAGTTCTTAACAGTTTTTTGACAAGAGTAGATCCACTAGAATGAGCCCCACAAATACCTCCATGTACCTCATATAGGGTACTTTTAGCTTCCTCTAAGTTTAAACACCTACGAAGAATACCTTCAAGACTCTTTTGGTAAAGGGTATCACCAAGAATGACAAAATGGGAAGATCAACAAATGAAAATTTTCTTGTGAGCATTGGATAAGTTAGGCAGAAGGGTACTATCACTAAGATAGGTCTAAAAATCATGATACAAAGGAGAATTATGACCAACAAGCTCACAAACTAATTCAAATTCAAGATCATCAAAATTTGGAATCAAAATTTTCTCTACCAAGAACTTGCAATGATGAGTATTATGAGGCATGTCCAGGAGAGACCCAAAAGTAGTCATAGCATCGACAACGTTATTATTCAACCTTGGGATTTTTTCAAAGATGATAGTTGAAAAGTATTATTTAAAACTATCTACCATCCTCTTATAGAGGAAATTTTTTCATCCTTTGTTTTCTAATCATCATTTACTTGCCTTGTGACCAATTGTGAATCTCCATAAACATAAAGCTATTTGATTTTCCATTCTAAGACTAGTGATTAAAGCTTCATATTTTTCAATATTGTTTGTGCAAGGGAACACAGGTCTATAGTGTTGGGATACAATCAGCTTGTGGGGTGATAAAAAAAATAGCCTCAGATCAATGTTGAGTGTGGGACCCATCAAAAAATAGCTTCCACAAGCATGAAGAATTTATGTTAAAAATTGTCTCATCTAGAAATTATAAAATAAGGGGATGATTCATGTCTAAAGGTGCATCTGCTAATTAATTTGCAATGATTTGTCTCTTGATATCCTTACGATCCACATACTTAATATCAAATTCACTAAGGATCATAACCCACTTTGCTATTTAGCCAATTAGAGCCACCTTAGACAAAAGGTAATTTAAAGGATCCACCTTAGAGATGAGATTTGTTTGATGACTAAGCATGTAGTGTCTCAATTTTTGTGATGCAAAAACTACACACTCCCTTTCGATAATTAAGTTCATATCCAACCAATGTGCGGCTAATATAATTGATAGATCTTTCCTATCTTATATTATCATGTTGTACAAGGAGAGCACCTAATGCAGTTGTAGTAGCTAATATATATAATAACAAAGGTTTCCCTTGAATAGGTGGCATCAAACTAGAGGTGAAGCCAAATAATATTTTAATTGTTGAAAGTCTTGTTGACACTTCTCATCCCACTCAAATGTGACATTTTTGTGCAAAAGATGCAAGAAAGGTTGACATTTATCTTTTAGTTGAGCTATGAAACACCTAATTGATTGAATTTTTCCTTGAAGGCTATGAAGTTGCTTTAGGTTAGTTGAAGGAGGTATATCAACTATAACTTTAACTTTAGCGGGATCCACTTAAATATTGTGAAGCCTTAATTTTTATCCTATTCTAAAGATGCAAAACAACTATTATGCAATAAGGGAAGAACACAAAGGTACACCTCAAGATTAGCCTAAGGAATGATAACACAAAGAAATAAGATAGCAAAAAGATAACAAATGCTTATACCTTTGTTGATTTAAGATAGCATTGGTCAGATATAAATGATGATTGCATTTATGCATCATCATCATTTATATTTAATCGAACTACTCTCAAAATATAAATATCTACAAATGAGTTATTTGAATTTTAAATGGTGATAGAAATTCATGAATAAATAAATCGAAGTTTATATCATTGATTATTGCTTGTTAAAGCATACTTATTGGTAAAGTATTAACTACCGAATTTACCAAGGGGAGCTCGCAGGCTCAAGGTACACGTCCTCTCATGAGACGTGTTTCTTTAGAGCGTGTCTTCTCCCATGATATAAATGGGAAATCATTTTCTATATTGCAAATATCAAAATTAATAAATGTTTTGCAATCAACACATTTGAAATAGAAGAAGTAAAATATGACTTAAAATTCTTACACAAAATTTAAGACTTAGAATTTCGATAGGTCCTTATAGGATTCAATTTGATAAGATTTGATTAACATTTACATGGTATCAGAGCCAAGTTGAGCGAATCAAAATCAAATCTAGATATCAGATTACTTAGAAAATTTGTATTTTTAAGAAATCGAGCTTCATATCACATTCTTCATAATGTCAAGCTTGATTAGATTTGAAGATCGTCTTGATGGAGCAAACAACTTCACATCATGGAAATTCAAAATCATGATGATTCTTAAAGAAAATAAGTTAGACTCATTTGTGAGAGAAAACAAGAGGGAACCAGAGGATGATCCAGAGAAAACTCAATGGATTGAGAACAATGAAAAGGCCATGAAAATCTTAGTAGATGCAGTTAGGGACCATATAGTACCCATTCTAGCAAAACATGAAACTGCATATCTAATATTCAAATCCCTTGAGAGCACCTATGAAATAAACAACACTAGTAGAACTCTTGCATTAAAGAGGCAAATCAACAATGTCCAAATAAACAAAGGAGAAACTATTAATGCATACTTCATGAGGATCATTGAACTAAGAGATCAATTATCTATAATTGGATATCAAATTGATAGCAAAGAGTTAACACTAATTGCACTAGGAGGCCTACCAAACTCATGGGAGTCATTTGTTCAAGGAATAAGTGTGAGATCTAAACTCCCCAAGTTTGATAGGCTAACAACAGACTGCCTACAAGAGGAAACAAGATTCTCAACAAAAGAAAACAAACAAAAGAACATAGATGAAGACATTCATGTGCTCAATGCAACATCTAATAAGAGGGGTAAGAAAAACTCTTACGGGAAAGGATCATTTAAGAGAAAGAGAAATTCCTATGGAAAAGGATCATCCAAGAAGAGGAAAGACATCTCTCAAGTACAATGTTTTAGATGTGATCAATATGGGCACTATGCAATGAAGTGCCCTGGCAGATCAAAACAACAAGCATCCTTTGCTAAAGTAGGAAAGTCAAATTCAGACCATGAATATGAGAAATTTGTATTTTATTTAGCCTTATCAAGTCAAGTATCTAACAATACCAACAACTGGGTAATTGATAGTGGTTCTTCAAGGCACATCATAGGGTTCAGAGAACACTTAGACACTATGGCTGAAGAGACTGATGAAGAGTTAACCATTGGGAATGATTATGCACACCCTGTAAAATGGGTTGGAACTTGCTCCATCAAATTGAAATTTGGTCTCTCCCTTCAACTCACTATAGTTTCATTTGTACCTGGAATAAAGAGGAATTTAATATCCATCTCTACTCTTGAAGACAATGGATATAGGATTACCTTTATGGATGGGAAAGTTCTGTCATGGCCTAAGAACTCAACTATAAAGAAATCTCAAACCATAGGTATAAGACAAGGTTATATTTATAAACTATGCACTGAAGTCAAGCAAGCCCTTACCCTTGATACTTCTGATTCAAATTAAATTTTGCATAGAAGATTAGAACACCTTCATTTCCGTTCCCTACCCTTTGTGGAAAAACTAGTAACATGATTATCTAAGTTAAAACCAACTCATGAAGGAGCTTGCAAAGGTTGTGCCCTAGGAAAGAATACAAAGGGATCCTTTCACAATAGCTTGAGTAAAACCCAAAATGTGTTAGAACTGGTTCACTCTGATTTATGTGGACCCATGTCTGTACCCTCCAAGGCAGGCTTCCTACACTATGTAATATTTATAGATGAATTCTCTAGGAAGACCTGGATTTATTTTCTTAAGTGTAAAGAGTCAATAGAAATCCTTAAAAGGTTCAAGGAGTTCAAAGCTCTTACTAAAAACTTCTCTGGGAAGAAAATCAAAATTTTAAGAATAGACAATGGGAAAGAATACACCTCTAAAATCTTTAAGGAATTTTGCATGAATGTTGGGATTAAGAGGGAGTTTACAATAGCCTACAACCCTCAACAAAATGGGGTTGTTGAAAGGGAAAATAGAACCATTGTAGAAGCTGCAAAAGCAATGTTACTTGACCAAAACATAGAAACCTCATTCTGGGCAAAAGCCTCTAGAACTGTTGTCTACATCCAAAATAGATGTCCAAATTCTCATCTAGATAACAAAACTCCTGAAGAAGCATTTACTGGCATAAAACCTTATATTAGTCACTTTAGGATTTTTGGTTGCCTAGTCTATATTCATGTGCCCGAAGAGAAGAGATTCAAACTCCTGAAGAAGAGATTCAAATTGAATTGAGCAGAGATGCCATCTTTGAAGAAGACATTGCATTCAAAAGAGCAAGAAATTCAAGTGAGATAGAAACTTATTCACCTAGAGTCTTAGAAGAGGAACCTACTCGTGAGATTCAGAGGGAGTATCCTGAGGAAATACCAAATGAACTTCTATCTACTTCAGATGAGAATACAAATGACAACAACAAGAAGAGGCCACTTTGGGCTAGAAAGATGATCAAAGAAGCTGAGGATCATGCAGCACCCAAAGGAACATTTAGGGAAAGTAAAAGACCTAAACGGTTCTCAAGCTATGTTGCTCTAATGAATGACATCATAAATTCAGAACCCACCAGTGTTACAGAAGCCTTCAGACATCAAGTGTGGAAGGACGGTATGATGGAAGAGTATCAATCCATTCTAAAAAATGATGTATGGGATATAGTGCCTAGACCAAAAGAGAAATTTGTTGTCTCTTCTAAATGGCTCTTCAAAATCAAACATGTTGTTGATGGAAATATAGAAAAACATAAGGCACATTTTGTGGCCAGAGGTTTTTCACAAAAGGAAGGCATTGATTATGAAGAAACATTTGCACCTATTGCCCGTTACACGTCTGTGAGAGCAGTGATAGCCATTGCAACAACTAAAGGCTGGAAGATTCATCAAATGGATGTGAAAACTGCCTTCCTAAATGGGACCATTGAAGAGGAAGTCTATCTAAAACAGCCTAAAGGTTTTGTGATACATAAACCTGACTCACATGTATGCAGACTAAAGAAAGCACTGTATGGACTTAAACAGGCTCCCATGGCCTGGTATGAAAAAATTGACAGCTACCTCTTGGGACTAGGATTTTCCAAGAATGATGCAGATCCAAATATTTACTTTAAGGTAATTAAAGGTGAGATGTTAATAATTATTTTATATGTTGATGACCTACTGATAACAAGAGAAGATCACCTCATTGCTCAAGGAAATAAGGATCTAACTTCAGAATTTGACATGAAAGACTTGGGCATTCTACACTACTTCCTAGGTTTGGAAGTCTGGCAGAAACCATATGACATCATACTAAACCAAGGAAAGTATAGTATTGATATTCTGAAGACATTTGGAATGTTGGATTGTAAACCCATGTCTACACCTATGGAAACCAACCTTCACAAACTAAAAGAAGTAGCAGCACAATCTAAGTGTGCAGATTCCACTCTATATAGACAAATGATTGGACCATTGATGTACCTGGTTAACACCAGACCTGATATTTGCTATGCAGTGAATGCTCTAAGCCAATTCATGTGTGAGCCAAAGGAAATTCACCTTATGGCTGTAAAACATATATTGAGATATCTTCAAGGCACTATTGGATATGGTCTTCTTTAAAGAAATGACCAACTAGATCTACATGGATACTTTGATTCAAATTGGGCTGGAAGTGTAACCGATCGGAAAAGCACATCAAGATGTTGCTTCAGTTTAGGATCAGCTATGATCTCTTGGATCTGCAGAAAACAGTCTTCAGTAGCACAAAGCTTGAAAGAAGCTGAATACATTGCAGCCTCTATGGGGGCAAGAGAAGCAATTTGGCTCCAAAAAATGCTTGTGGGACTCTTTGGTGAACCCTTGAATCCTACTATCATTCATTGTGATAATCAAAGTTGCATTAAGCTCTTTGTAAATCCAGTATTCCATGATAGATCTAAGCATATTGAGATCCCCTATCATTATGTAAGATACATGGTAGAAAGGAATGTAATCCAATTGGAGTATATTAGTACAAATGATCAAAAAATAGACATTCTCACCAAACCTCTCTCCAGAATCAAGGTTGAACACTTCAGGAAGAAACTTGGTATGGTTGAAATGTAATTTGATATTATGTTTGAAATTCAAATTGTTTAGAAGTTGTACTAATATATTTAAAGATGTTTAATGTGTAAACTCTTTTGTCATGTGTGTGACTCCATGACCTTATGGGCCCTCCCCCCCTGTGTACATTATTGAAAGGTGACGATCTTTCTAATAATGAACACTTGTATGTGACATTGTAAAGTGATAACTCTACAATGATGAGTTGAACTATCATGATAGATATCATGTGACTTGATATCTGTGGGCATGTCATGATAGTATCTCTTGGACACTTTGATGGATATCATGGGACTTGATGTCATTTGAAGATCATTGTGATCCTTAAAGATAAACATGGTGGATAATTATATATCCGTGGATATGCCATGAAATTATGGTAGACATCATGTGACTTGATGTCAGTGCACATACCATAATGAAGATGTGTTATGAAGAATGTCATGTGACTTGACAATATTGAGAAAACATATCATATCTTCGATATCACGTGTGAAGGTGATATCTCCACTTATTTGTTTTGAAATATCTTCCCTAGCTAAGAGGGAGTGTTGATTTAAGATAGCATCGGTCATATATAAATGATGATTGCATTTATGCATCATCATCATCTATATTCAATTGAACTACTCTTAAAATATAAATATCTACAAATGAGTTATTC
Source organism: Sequoiadendron giganteum (assembly GCA_007115665.2). Taxonomy (NCBI): domain Eukaryota; kingdom Viridiplantae; phylum Streptophyta; class Pinopsida; order Cupressales; family Cupressaceae; genus Sequoiadendron; species Sequoiadendron giganteum. Next base: position 98,903,401 of record CM021107.1, on the reverse strand, counting down.
GAATTTTAGATGATGATAGAAATTCATGAATAAATAAATTGAAGTTTATATCATTGATTGCTGCTTGTTAAAGCATACTTATTGGTAAATTATTAACTACCGAATTTACCAAGGGGAGCCCGCGTGCTCAAGGGACACGTCCCATGAGCGGATGTGTCTCCACTTTGTGGAGACATGTCCTCTCATGAGACACGTCTCCTTAGAGCGTGTCTTCTCCCATGATATAAATGGGAAATCATTTTCTATCTTGCAAATATCGAAATTAATAAATGTTTTGCAATCAACACATTTGAAATACAAGAAGTAAAATCTGACTTAGAATTCTTACAAAGAATTTCAGACTTAGAATTTCCATAGGTCCTTATAGGATTCAATTTGATAAGATTTGATTAACATTTACAACCTTCTTTGTTGTTGAAATCCATTAGTTGGCCCTTGATGTTGTATGCTTGTATGCTCTTTAGATGGCTAGATGCAAGATAAACAATGTGATATTTTGATGAAGCTACAATGGCAAAATGCAATGTTAATGCTAATGGCTAAATGGCTTGGCTAAATTTCTAAGATGATGCTTGCAAATTGAGTGGGAAAATTGATAGCATATGGGTGCAAAATGACTAAGTGTTTTTCAATGCATTAGAAGAGGGGGGTATTTATAGAAGAATTTGAATTCTCTAGAGAATTCAATGGTTGAGATTAAACCAACAAGGCCGAGATGAAGGGCTATGGTGAGTTGAGGACTCACAAGCCCTCACATCCTGACATGTGGAGTGTGAGATGGCTTAGGATATGATGATGTGTAAGTGAGGTGGAAGGAAGGTACATGATGTGGAGGAAGGACATGTGATCGAGGTACTTGCAAGTACCTTGATGTGACCACTCAATGATCACATGAGGAAGAGAAATTATTTTGGAGGAATAAAAGTGAATTTAAAATTCACAATGATTGGAAGAATCTAGTGGATAAGACAAGGTTCCCAAAAAGGTGGGAACTTGCCACATGTGAGTGATGTGACAAGTCAAAGATTCTAGAAGAATTGCATGGGAAAGAGGAAAACCTTGGAAGGATAAATGTGAATTAAAAATTCACATGGGGAAGAGAGGAGTCTTGGTTGAATAAAAAGAAATTAAAAATTCCTTGGGAGATGGGGAGTGTTGACCAAGGTATTGATTAGGCTTAACTAATCAATGATTAGAAGATGATTAGTGACTAATGAAGGTTGAAAGCCAACTTGCAAAAGTTGGAGGATGTGACATGTCTTAATCAAGGATTAGACATGTGCACATCTCTAATGATGAGATTAGGAGATGGATTAAGATTAAGGAAAAGGATGTGACATGTGAGGAATTAAATAAATTTCATATTTATTTAATTCATTTGGTGAAAAGGAGAATAAAGGGTAAGGTATTTAATTATTAATTAAATACCTTAGGGATTTAGAAGAATTAAGGGTATTAATTAAATAATAGTGGTATTACTTAATTAATGAAAATAAGAGGATATTAGAAGAAAAGGGATACCTCTACGATAAACAATATGTACCCAAGCAATTTCCTAGAAGTTACATTGAAGACATTTTTTGGGTTTAATCTCACTTTATATTCTTCTAATTTATCAAAGATTATTGTTGGTATAGCCAAGTGAGAATCTCTTGTGATTGATTTCACTAATAAATCATCTACATAATCTTCCATGATAGTGTGAAAAAGGTCATGAAATATTGTTGTCATTTCTCTTTGATAGGTGGCCCCTACATTCTTTAAAGAAAAATTCATAACATTCCAAAAAAAGGTTCCTCAAGGGCAAGTGAAAGTTGTTTTATGTTGATCTTCAATGGTGATATGGATTTGATTATAACTAGAATATTCATCCATCAAGGATAAAATTTTAACCCCAAGTGTTAGATCCACAATGATGTTTATGTTGGGTAGGGGAAATCATCTTTAGGACATGCCTTGTTTATATCTCTGAAATCTATGCATATGTGGATGCCCTTAATGGTTTTGTTAATTGAAACTAGTTGGAAACCCACTCAGGATAGTCAATATTTCTAATGAATCCAACATCCAAAAAAAATTGAAGTTCAACCTTGACCAATAAGGCTACATGGTGATGAATCTTATGAAGTTTTTGTTTTACTAGTTTTGCATTGGGAAAAATTGTCAAATGATGAACTACCAACTTAGGATCAAGGACTAACATGTTCGTGTAGGACCACACAAATTTTATGGTTATGTTTTTAAAGAATTTGAATTTTTTACTCTTGTGATGATAAAGACGTTACAAAATATGTGATATTAGGATTTTTATTTGTACCCAAGTTTGCCTCTTGTGACTCTTCTATCAAGATATGGGATTTTTCTTGATACTTAGGCATGATAGGAATATCAAGGTTCCTATTTTCTTCTTCAGATAATGATAGAGCATGTTTTCCCTTAGAGGTTTTTGTTATGATATTCAATTGTTTGTTGCAAGTGGGAGGTTTTGAAGTTTCACCAAAACATGCCTTCTCATCAAGCTCAATGACAAAATTAGATTTATGATCTCCCATAGGTACGGTTTCTCTTAACCCCATAAATTCCATAATAGCCTCATCATTTTGGAATGTATCTAAAATTGGAGGACCTTGTTGACCTCAATCTATAAGCTAAGGATAAATAAGTGAAATCTCTTTAGATTGTGATGATGGGGAAGTAAATGATATGGCGGATAAGGTGCAAATGGAATTTTCTTGGAATAAATTTGTGATATGCATGGAATCCTGAAAGGTATCCCGATTAGGAGTTTTAACAAACGAGAGAAGCCTTAGCTCCTTTAGCTAGATTGGGTTTTAGTGTGAAGGTACCTTATTAGAGGGGTTCTATCCAAGCCGTTCATTATGCATTCGTGTGATAGATATAGGTTCAATGATTCCTTGTTCTTGACGACCCAACCCTTTACCTTGATAACCTATGTTTTTAATTATGTGAAAGCATTAAGGATAATTTTACATAGGTAGAATAGGTACATGATATTCTTCATCCCTTTATATCCATGTTGATACATCATCTTCAATGTTTTCCTTTTCCAATTCACCCCAATGCAAGAATGTGGTAGAATTGCATTTGATAACCATAGTTGATATATCTTGCATAGGTTTAGGTGTACCATATGTCTTAGGTGAAAGAGGAAGTTGTCCCACAAAGAAATATTGTTTCATGTTATATTCTCACAGCGAATTGACATAAACTTGAACCTTGATCTCAGGTGGAGAGGTGTGTGGATTGGAATATAAGGATAAAGTGGATGGATCTATGTAAGATGGTGAAGATGGAGCTTCTTGATTGTTAGGAACTTGGGTGGGTTTACGATATTTTTCTTCCAAGGTCTTGCAATACTCAAAAGAGTGATGGTCCCCAAGAATAGTGATTTCAAAATCCTCATAGGGAAATTTTAGGCATTGATGATATGTAGAGGGAATGACTTGCAAGGTATGTATCAATGGAAGGACAAGAAGGATGTTATATGGGAGATCAAGGTCCAAGACTTGACAAATGATATCCAATATAACATGGGCCAACTTGAATTGGGAGTTTTATTATTCCTTTAGCTTCACACTCAACATCATCGTAAGCTTTTATGGTAATTTTATTATGTGAATCAATGACACCTTTAGAGTATCCTGAATGTTTTACTAGCTGGAGGGTAAAAATGTTTAAGTTTGCTCCACCATCAATCATGGCTCTTTTTATTTTATGCCTATGAATGAAGACCTCAAGGTACAAGCCCTCATTATGAGATGGGTCATAGAGAGAAAGGTCATTTTCAATAAACACCAAGTGATGAGGGGCTGAAATACATCTAAATATGATTTGAAACTGATCAATATGTATGTCTTTGGCTATGGAAGACTCTTGAAGGGTATTTTCTTGGATTTCCTTATGTGCTTGAGATATGTCTAGAAGCTCTAGAATAAATATTTATGCTAGGATTTTCTTTAGATAATCTAGGAGGTTATAATTGGATTTGCAAGATGACATAGACTGATCCCCTTGAAGGGTTGGTTTACCCCTATGTGTAGTTACTAGACATTTGGGATTTTTTTAAAGGGGTTATGGTGAATATGTGAGGGAAAGCTTCCCCTAGATGAGCTATGGTGTAATCATAAGACACAATAGTATAATTGGATCCCTTAGGATTACTATTTTTGTTTGAAGATTCCCCTTTTCCATGATCAGGGATAGGATTCTTGAATATCTTGAGATCATGATTAGTGGAAGGTTGATTATCTACACCCATATCACCTTGATCTATATGGCCTTGAATAATATTTTTTAATCTATAGCAATCATAAGTTTTTTCCCTTTGATCCTATGATACAATATTCATTTTCTTTGTACCAAGGAGGTTTAATTGTTGGCTCTTGATTTCTTTCTTCTGGTAAGGTAATAAGTTTCTCTTAGATCATTTTTTCAATGCAAATTCAAGGGATTCCCTCGAAGGGGTGAATTGCATTTTAGGAGCATTATTTTTCCTAGGTGGTCTTCTACCACCTTGATTACTTTGAGGAATGTTTGTTGCCAATTGTAGGGTAGGTTGAACATTTTAAATTGTTTTTGCACCTACCACATTATCATTGACATTGTTCTTGTTTTTGGTCCAAATTATTGGCTTGACTTTAGATGTTGAAGGGTTATCCTTGTTATCTTTATAAAAAATCGCAAGACCCTTAGCAATGAGAGATTTTTTAATGTTAATACCACTTTCAATGACCTCTCGAAATGTATTACCACCTTGAATTTGAAGGTGAAGGCCAATTAATGGTTTAGATTTTAATTGAATATAGGGACAAGTTGTATTTTAGGAATAGGATGCAAAAGTTTTCTTGCCAAATTTCTCCATCTTCATAAGAAGGAAATAAAGGTTTCTCCCTCCTTTTGTTTAGCACTATAAATGTTAGTCAAGGAAATCTCATGATCCATTTTGTATGAAGTGTTCAATGAATTTGTCTACAAACACGTGAAAAGTATTGATCCCATGAGGAAAATGTGAAAACCACTCAATAGCTTGACATCCTAGGATTTTAGAAAAGAGGCGCATTAGATATCTATCATTATAGGACACCTCAAGACAAGCTATGTAAAATTCCCTTATGTGTTCTCTTGGATTGCCTCTTCCTTTTTATTTGTCAAATTTAGGCATTTCAAAGATTTCAGGGAAGAGGATCATGTTCAAAGACTTTTCAAAACGATAAGGATGTACCTTTTCCAATGTATAACCTTTCTTAGCAATAATATTTCCCATTTTGTGTTTTCTATCTTTTGTTCTAGATTTTAAATTTTTGTTGTCAAGTGATTTGGAGGTGTTAATGGAGGTGCACTTGTATGAATGTATTGTTGATGATGTTGATGTTGTTTTTATTGATTTAGAGGAGTGCAATTTTGTTGTTGATTTTGATTTTGTATCGGTGGAATAGGCATATTTTGCACATTTAAGGTAGCATGTTTCTAGATGAGATATAATATAGCAAAGGTAGATGATTGTTGGGGGTGTAGATTGATCATGATGCATCTCTTGATATGTTTGCCATTGAACTTTTGTTGTGTTAGGTGGAGATGGTAGTGAATATGTAAAAGTAGAAACCACCTTGGCTAATGATGTTTGAATTGGATTGGGTTGACTTGTTTTTGGCCACATGTTGATGTTAGTAAGATCTACATCCTTGATCAGATGGTCAGGTTTTTAGCACCTTTTAGAGACAACACTTGAAGGTAGTGATCAAGATTTTTCTCAAATAACAGTTCCTTAATTTTAATTGCTCTAGGGTCTTACTCAAATTCTAGAAGGTCCTTGGATGTGTGCCCTTAACCATCCTCCGTATAGGGAACCCTTAAAGTATCATCATGAAGGAAGGGTGGATTTGAAGATGTTCCTTGCTCATTTTAACCCATGCATGTTAGGATGTTTGATCCTTCTTGATGGGATTCCATGTTTTTCTTATATTGAGATCTTGCAATTGGAATATGCAATATAAGACCTTAGATAAAATAAGATTTTCTTTCAACAATTTTGATGTTTGTTGCTCAAAACCAAAATAGGCCAAAGGTAAGTTGGATCTCCTAATGATGATAGTGATATTGATTGGCAAAATGATAAATTCTTACATGGACTAGACTTGTGAGTCCAAGCCAGATGATAAAGATCAAGATTGATAGTGTACTTGAACTAGACTTGTGAGTCCAAGGAAACTTGATAAAGAGTGGAGGTTTCCAACCCAAGAGTAGCTTTGAAGCTCTCAAGCTGGTATATCCACAAAAGATATGATAAAGATAAAAGATATGAGATCCAATATGAACTTTGATAAATTTTGACAACGATAAGACAAGATACCAAAAAGTTGTCCACTCATCAAATAGTATCAAGGATAATAAGACAATACCTATGAAAGATCTATTTAAGTTCTATTTTGTTGCTTTGACAAATTTTGGTTTTGATAAGGTTTTTGAAAAAATTTAAGGACACTATTTACAACCAGAAGTGGCCTAGAATACACCAAAAGGGCAGCAAAATAGCCCATAAGTGCTATAAGGCAAAGCACATGCATTGCGAAATTGACCAAAAGCATTGTAGGATAAGTCAGATGCGGCCCAAAATTGACTAGAAGCATCACACAATAACCAAAAACACAACTTCAACAGTTCACCAATGTTTTCGGTTTCAATTTTGGATTTTGATCAATCTTCTTCAACAAGAGATGCAATCAAAAACTAAAATGATTGAAAATGTATAATAAATGCAAGACCTAGTTTTGAAAGTTATGAAACAAAGGATTTTTCTTGTTTTCTTAATTAGTTTTTATTTTGATGTTTTGATGTTTGAATGCCTTTTTATTATTTTAAACTTTTACAAATTTATACTAAATATAAAAACACTTAAATCAATGATACAAATAATAAAATTCCTAAGCTCGATTTCAGATGAATATCCCCACTTTGGTTTCAAGTGAAGGATGGGTGATATAAAAAATAAAGGACATAAGACAACTTTTAAGATTCTAAGTTTGATTTTTCCCTAGTAGAGTTGCCAAAAATTTGTTGGTTGACAGATTGACCTTTTGAACAATTAAGTTAAATAGACTCCATTTTTCCCAAGAGAAAGACTAAATCGATCACCAACAGTTGGAGAGATCACCATTGCATTGGTGATCTTCCTATGAATTTTAAGAGGTACAACTCCCTTATAGGATATGAATTTGGATTTTTTAACTTAAAAGAAAAGGGGTATGCTTTTAACCAAAAAGGAAGAAAGACAGACTAACACTAGCTCATAACCATGGAAGATATGCGATTGAAATAAACTTCTAAACTACTAACTGAACGATTTGCAAGCTACTAATATCATGACTCAAAGATCATATTACTAACAACTAGCTAACTCAACTCAAAGCAATTCTAGTATCATTTGAAGATAAATAAATGAAAGACCAAATGAATACTACATCCGCATAGAGAAGGAATATCCTAACACCTATCAAAGCTCACAAACTTTTCCATAAATGTTAAGCATTTCATTTAAATTTACAACTCACAGACAATAAACACCTTTAAACAAAAACCAAAATTACAAAACTTGATCCTTATTTAGATGTATTCTCACTCATGCATCACAGTGCAAGGGGGATCAAAATTTGAACCTCTTCGATATCATATTGAAGCATATTTAAAAATATATGACTGTAACAACCAACCATTTCTTGAAAACTAATTCTTGACTGAATGTAACCGACATCTCAACAAATCAATGTTTCATGGAGGTCAATTCTCTACCCGATGAAGACATATCAGCATTAATGGTCAATTTTAGGATGGGTTATGATTACATCACTTCTCCCGATTGATTGAGATAGGAGAATGCACCCAACTCTGCAGACAGGCCCCATGTCCTTCAACTCGTGTGAACTGCCCATACCCACTCATACTGGAAATTAATGATGTGCCAACTGGGAGCATATTTGTAAGGATAGTTTAAATGCAAGAGATTTCCCGACACCAAAACACACACTTTGTTAGATTCTCATCACATCACTTAGCTAATTTCATTAAATTTGAAGCCACTTGAGCGTCCTCGCTTCATTAATTGCATTCTCAAGCAAACTTAACTCATTTACTCCCATTTTTCTATAAATTAGATGTAGTTCTTTCGTTCTCATTAATGATAATCGTGATTTGAAATATGTTGAGCACTGATAGTGACATAGCTTCTGAGGAGAGAGATGACTTCCTCATTGTGTGGGGAGTCGAGTGTAGCGCAGTGAGGAGACTGGTTGTAGACCAATTGAGGGAGGTCTTCCTCATCCATAGTGATGTTGAGGAAGGAGTAATTTGAAAGATAATTGGCAAGAACCTCCTCTCCCAAGTGCATGTATGCAACTTAGCTTTACTGGAGCATTTCATTTACAACATTGTTCACACCTCTAAGAAGTTTGAGTGGGGAATCCGAGCTGTTGAGCATCTGGTTAGACCAATCTACCTAACTTGTGTCAAAAATGCCTTGGGAGCCTATCCAAGTATTCACGTGTAGGTCTGGTAGGTGATGCAATCTGCATTGCTACTACTTTGAGGAACAAGTGGGTTAGGCAAGAGATTGCCCTTCTCTGTGCTGGACTGGAGTGCAACATAATGGAGACTTTCGCCCATTATGTGAAATTCAATGAGAACCTCTTCTCCCCTACTCAAATAGAATGCCTCCAAGAGGTGATTGAGGGAATCAAGATTCTCATTTTCACTCTCTGTGGTTAGAAACCCATGTGTTGAAGTCCAAAATTTTGGCTTGTAATACATTTTATATATATATATATATAAAAAAAAAATCTTTTTTTGGCTTTCAACTCAGCTCCACGTAATGTGGCAATCTATGTTTCCAGTTTTGTATTTCCATGTATTTTATGTCATTTTTTGTTTTTAATCTATGCAATGTGTCTCAATGGTTGTGCATTTAAATATTGTCCCTGCAATGTACTTATCTCTGGTATCGTTACTTCTTCTGCAAACAACAGTTCGTAAGTAATCGAAATGCCCAAATGTCGAACTCCGAGTAGGGTTTCAAAAATAATTTTGGAATACGCATTAGTTATACGAATGAAACTATGACTCGCTTTATCCATCATATGCACAACACACTTTAAAACTACTCCCTAGAGCCCCTTTTTCGTTAAAGCCTCTATAAAGAACCCTTATGAGGAATACTTAGTCTTTTAAGAAAATCCGTTGCGAAAATGGATTAGGTTTCCCAACCCTGTCGAGAACCGACAAAGGTTTGGAAACCTAATTGTATACATCTAAAATCGGCAAGGTAATTAATTAATTAAATACAAGGTATTTAATTAATGAACCTCTTATTTCGTCTACTTATAAATAAATTCTAAATTTATTTATATAGTTCGTATTTTCTAATTCTTCTTATCTTAAATCATATTCCTCTAATCTTAATTAAATAAACAAATTCAAATAGTTTGTTTTATTTAATTAATATCTCCTTACTAAATTTGAATAATTCCAAATTTGAATTTAGTCACATGTCTACAACTTTTCCTTTTGCCACCTCATCAAGTGTCTCATAATATTTAAATTGGAATTATCCTCAACCAATTCTGAAACAACCTTGGACACTTGGCTCTTCCATTCCATTTATTCCTCTAAACACTTGGCAAAGTGTTTTATTAAAGGGAACACTCTCCATGATTCCCTCTAACATCTTCATCCTCCACCCTCGATCTCTCCAGCTAAAATCCAGACCATTGGTTGTTGCCACATCAGTTTATGCCTTGGAAATTCTATAAATACAACCTCATTCTACAACAAATTCATCCCAACTTTGAGCAAACTTACTTTGCAGAAAGTCCATTAGAGCATTTAAGCATTTAAGCACTTGAACATTTAGCAATTAGAAGCATATTAATTTAGAGTCATGGCTTCACTATTAGCTGCTTTTTGATTTTTATAGTTTTATAGCATCATTATCATAGTATATATTTCATTTTCATACAGCAACAACATTATCATAGTGCATACACAATCCGAGAGCCATTATGATTTAATGAATCCTTGAGGATAGGGAACAATGGGACAACTTTAGAGAATTTGTTGTGTTCCAATTCAATTAGATTTGTGATTTGAATTCTCTAATATAATACGTTTCATTGATTGTGTGTTGTTGTATTACTTATTTTCACATTTTACAAATTCACACAATACACTAATAAAAGTTTTGAAAGGGACTCATTTTAGCTTAATCTTCCTCCTTTCGTCGGTGAATACCCAAATTATGAAAACCTCTTTGGGACTCAATAGCTATTCCAAACATTACAAGGGTTGACATAAGGACAACTTACGCAAAAACGATTGGACCGCCAGGCAAGAGGGAAGTTGTGAAAACCATGCCGGAACTCAACACAACTTTGAAAACTGAGACATGCATGCAACGACTTGATATGTTTAACTTAACTAAAGGAAGGGGACAAGCTTTTTTCGAATAGGGGCTACCACAAAGGTGGTAACAAAACCTTAAAGAAGGTGTTGAAAAATTAAGATCTACAATATCCTATTGAAGTCAATGTTAGATTTAATAAATAATTAATTGAAAATTAATTTCTGGTAAAATAATTTTAATTGTTTTTAAAGGAAATTGTATCAATATTTTATAAATATTTGCATAATACATTGTAAAACCTTAAAATATTAATAATATAAATATACTTCAATGTTCGTTTTACAATAATGACTTGATTTTACAATATTTGTACCTGCAATCATTTTTCAGCACATTATGATTTGAGTTGTAAAATAAAGGACAAGTATCTCCCATCGTCATACTTCTACTTATATGATGAACCCAGTCATGGTTTATTTGTTCTGCCAACACATGGACAGCAATACCATACATCCACAGAGACGTTGCAGTGAAAATGACAAAACTGTCAGGGGGTTGAATCCTTTCCGAAGCCCATCATCACATGTACTATCAGCACGGAACACCTCCGTATCCCTTCTGCTACCCGTCCAAGCAATGGCACACTTACAGTATGCCTATTCATAAAAGGCTTCACATCCCACCTGCAACCATAGAATTTCCAATAGTTTAGCACTCTCAAATACCATTCAAGCTAAAGGATTAAAAGGAACAAGATGACTACCGGTCTTCATGTTGAATGATCTTCCCATTTTCAACCTGCATGGAGATATCCGTCATCATCATCTTTTAATGGGTGCAATATTGTCATAATAATGGAAAAATATTGGGTTTCTTTTCCTTTATTTTTCAATTGTAAATGGAGGAATTCTGGAAGCTACAACTCAGTTTCCTCAATCATCAGTAACCATTGAAATTTTGTAGTATACTATTCAAACCTGAAGCACAATCAAAGTTGTCATATTAATGGTTTTCCCCAGGAATTTGTAGATTTGCTTGTTGTCAATAAGTATCTGCAAACACGCAATTTCATAGCTTGTACATAGTAGATATCATGGACTTCTGAACAGAAAACTAAAAGAAGATGTAAATAAGGAAATACTTATTCTGTTTTAGTATTCTGTATATTGCCCGTTGCAGAAGAATTTCTAACAGTGCTCAACAAATTTTCTAAGAAAATTACCTCTCCGCAGCCAGGGGAAGTTTCATTTTCTTTCACACTATATTCAACAATTTTTCCCTCGCTTACAATCTGCAAGGTTACATTCATTGCATTACAAATCCACACTCAACAACTTCTAATTGCATTTTATTGTCAAGGCTTTATGGTTTACTTCTTGAAACAAGGAATTGATTTCCTAAATATAGTGGACAAATCATAACATTATAAGAATAAAGGATAACATCTAGTAGACGGATTAAACTTCAATTTATCTCATTCGTAATTGCTCGAACACAGCTAATGAATGCCAAGAACAGGAGGATTGATTTAATATGATTGTGTTATATGCATCCCTTTATTATAATCGTGATCAGAGCTCTGTGCTCTCTCAAGATATCTGTCGACGTTCCTTTTATTTTTTCTTATTTAAATTCTTTTATTGTAATATCGGGGTTCTATTAAGGTCTCCACCCCTGCACATATCTACTATATGGCGAGCTGAAGACCTGTCCAAAACCCTCACCGAGATAACCAAAATAACACCTCACCGAGATACCCCGGCACCATCAATGACAGACCGCCAATGATCAAGAGTTATATTGGGTATGCGATTAACCAACACCGGCACTAATGAGACCACACTAGTGATGCCGAGGCAGACTCCTCCACTCCAGACAGACGAATACCTTTAATTATTTCTGCCGTCCCGAGTCAATGTTCCTTTTCTTAAACTATCTGTTATTTTAGGAATTCATTTCCTCTATCAGGTTTGCCTACAAAACCTTGTTAACCTGCAATAGGCATCCAAATCCTCATTCTGTATAAACGATTCTATGGCCTAAATTAACTAGTTTGTGTTGGTGCTCGCTAAACTGCTGACAACATTTAAAAACTGTTTCCATTCATTTGGTAAGATGCAGGGCTTCAGCTCTGACCGTGTCCAAACTTAGCGTCATTTTGTGATTAAAGAGATGATTTGCCATCAAGACAACATTCAACATAAGCATTTCCTCAGAAAAGAATTGCATTTGGGAAGCTTTTGTGAAATTCTGGTTGCTTCATCATAGATCTCAGTAATAAAATTATACATTATTTGGAGACATACATTTTCCTTGTTTAGTGAATGGTTGAAAAATTGCAACCCCAGATATTCAGTGAAAAGATGTTCGCTATCACAACCGTCAGATTCCTATGGAAAATGGAAGAGTGTCCATTGGGAAACAAATTATAATTATACACTTAAACAATGGTATTTTGACCCTTCAGCTTCCTATAGAGTATGAAAGATGATCGGTAGGTAAACGAATAATGTTTGAAAAATAGCTGTTTTTTTCAAACAATGATGTATGGGTAGTGGAGTAAATGAATGTTGAAGCTTAATTCATTTGTATTTCTTGTTTTTATACTTTGTTTCACTGTTTTCTGCCATTTCATTTCCTTGACAAACAGTGCTCTTGGCAACATTATGTTTCTTTCTTTTTTCAGAGATTATAAAGAAATAGCTTTGTTAAACATTGCTGCAGATTTCCGGAACCTTATGAGAGGCAGAAGTTTAATCTTTGGAAATTGAGAATGGAAAATTTGTTTATTTTTCTCATATTGGTGGATATATTTATATAATGTTATAATTATATATTATATTATATTAATAATATATATTATTATATTACTTTATATTATTTGCATTATAAATTATAATATGTTTTTTATTTTAATCCCTTTTTACTTTTGATCCTCAAACGATTTTTGCTGCTAGTCTGAAACTATAGGAGACTACATCTTCATATGCAATGAAAAAACTGAGTGATTCTGGAGTACAAAAGCCTCAAGCTGAATATCCTCCATTTGTTTGGCAAAGTTATTCCTATTGTCAACAAGATGGCTACATGCATAGGATGCACTAATTGAAGAGCATGAGATGCATGAGATATAGAACATGATCACGAAAATGCATTTGAGGAAGACATGTCTTGGGATGAATGCAAGATTCAAACAGCTTGGGACAATACATATGGAGATTTAATCCCCCCGTGTACGATTAATCAGCATACAATACACCATCTGTTATGATGCTATGATTACCCTTCTTGCAACCATCCTTGCTTCATTTGAAAGGATTGTACTTATTCTAGGATAAGGGACAGATCAACTTTTATGGAAGTATATTTTTCTCTTCTAAAGGAAGAAGGAAGAAGGGTTCTAAACAATTCCAGATTGCGGTTCTTCTTCAACACAGTCCCCAGCAAGAGAGAAGGAAAAAGGGAAGGGCAAGGGGGCAGTAACATTAAGTATACTTTATGAATGAAAAGTCCATAAACAAGAATGTAGGATGTTATTATTAGTATTAAGCACAGACGGATTCCTATGTACCATTAAGAATGAATCTCCAAATTATTGCTAAGAAGAATCAATGCAATTAGATTTCCACAATCCATAACTGAAATAATTAAGCTGCTTCTGGATTTGATTGTGTGCTCGTTGATAAAAAAACGAGCACACAATCAAATCCAGAAGCAGCTTAATTATTTCTGCTAATAAGAATACAAAGATTGATTCGGTCAATCTCATTTTGAATAAATCATTATTATAATGGGCATGACAAAAACACCGTCTTTTGGATGTTGGTCTTTGAAATCAACGACACATATTATGACTGTCAGATAGCTGTGTGTAAAAGAGTTTTCCTGGAGATGGAATTGAGGATGTCACAATCATAGGTAGTATTATAACCAAAATTCGGCAGACTGTTAAGAGATATATAAAACCTGCCTTATCGGGCTAATTGAGCTACCAGTATCGCGGGATACCATTGGCAATTGATGTTACATAGCAGGCCGTAGAGTGTTGACTCTTCCTACCTGTAATTAGATGTATATGTATAAATAGAGGGGTTTTGTCATATTATTCATTCTTTTCTAATTTATGTTCCATAGAGTTTCCGGATGGCAGGGGATAGGAGGCCTTTTTCTAGGGGACAGCAATTAAAATAAGGGAATTTTTTTTAAATATAGGAAATTTCAATTAATCATATAAGGCATTCATTATATACCTATGTTACCGGGTTCTTTGGTTTAGGCTCTTGTGCCCGCTCCGGGAGCATTTGGGTCCGGGAATGGCCTAGGGAGTGCCCAGGGAACCCGGGGCTGCTTGGGTGCTCCCACGGGCGGGCGCCAAAAAGAAAAAAAAACATTAAAAAACCACTATAGATGATGATGATGATGAGACTTTTGCACATGATGTACCTAGTACGAGTGGCAATGCATTTACTTGTGGTTCAAATGGTGTTGAACCAAGCAATGACCTTGATCTAGATCCTTTTGATGATTGATGAAGATTGAAGACTTAGAGTCTTAGACAATTATACAAATTTTTTATTGTATTTATTTCAATTTTGTAATTGTAATGATCTTCATTTGAAGCATAACTCTAGACATATATGATATATGACATAATATTGAAGTTTTGAACTATCAATTGGCATTTATCTTTATCACTACCATTGATTAATAGATTCAATGATGATTGATGATTGATGAAGTATCATACTATCAAATGTATTTACAGTTCTATATATTTTAAATTTTTTTGCATTATATATATATACAGCCGTACCCAAATGTACCATACCCAAGGAAAAAAAAATTGTCGTATCGACATACCTGTATTCCGTACCCATACCTGAACTCGTACCAGAACCGGCAACTTAGTTATATACATTATAAAACATATTGCACAACATTAGAAGTGAATTGAGAATTCACAAGAGAGTCAACACACAAATTAACAAAATTTCATTGCTTTCATCGTCAGTGTGCATATATATCATTTAAAAAATAGGGGTGAATAATTTTCATTGCTTCCTTTGCCATCACTAGGTCAAGAAGGAACACTTTGTTAGTAGCTATTACAGATTACTTAATTCCTAGGGGTTAATTAGACTTGTCTAAGCACTATTAGATCGAAAGAAAAGGGCCTTGACCAAAATGTCTTGGGATAAGAGTTATTTCACTTGTTATCATGTAATAGTTGTACACCATACAACCTCTTCTCTGCTGTTGTCTGTTGAAATACCAGCCATAACGATGCTTAGTTAGATATAGTATGTTAATCGGTTATCACTCGTTTACTTCTGGCACTTTATGTCAGGTCGTTTGTTCAAGTACTCAGATTTATCACTAATAAGTCACTCTTAAAGATTAATCACTCTGCATATGCCTCATAACTGCAGAAAGGATTTTCATTGCACAAATAAACAATTCCAAAAAGGCTTATACCTGATACAAGCTCCTAGAACAGTGGTACACTACAATGACATTACCATGAATGGTGGGTGCTAAGGCACTAATACAGTTCACCGATACTGCTATGAATGCCTTTGAGTACTGCACCTAGAGTGAACGGCGCTACTCTAGAGATGCTCTTATTATGAATTGGTGCTACTCTAAAGATACTTATAGCATGAATTCCATCACTAGTGAGCAGAGCAGATCATTCACCCCTTTTTTTTATTAAAAATTTATGTATTTCGTAGTTCTGGGCCATGGGGGATGGCTCGCTGTCCCTGAGATGGTCAGGGGATGTCTAAGTGTCCCCTGGCCATCCCCTAGTCTTTTTTTGCTGTCTTGGAAATGTTTTTTTTTTTTTTTGTCACATGGGGGACAGCCTTGGGCTTATTTCCTAGCTGTCACTGCATTCCCAAAATGTCCTAGGGATGGGAACAATAGGATTTTCCCAACGGATGCATCCCCATGTAACATAATTTCTAATTCTATATTTGATTATATTTTGTTTTGAGGTCTCTTATGGACATCCACTAATATATTTGCGTTCTTGTTAAAACAGCCTTTTGAATGTGTGGATTTACTTTTATATTGATCATGAGACCCCACATTTAATTTTCACATGGTAATTTGTAGCCACTTTGTGTGCAGAGGGTGGTGGCAATACAAGAATGTTTTTGGTTATATTTGTAGGAATTTATTATATGATTAGAAGAAACTAACAAATTTTATGGTGCAAAGGATTTTCTATTGATGGATAGTGGATTTTTCCCAATTTCTGAGGCGACGATTGATTGTTTTCCAGATTGATCACATATTTTAGTTCTTCACAAAAAATGTTAACATTTTTCAGCACTATTTTAATTTTTGCCATTTAGGGCCTAAATTGACCAGGTTGAATTTGATGTTCATTTGATTGTCATAGGCATAATTGAGACTCGATCCTTAGATGCTATGACCTGAAAAGTTGGAGAGGTATTTCAGAGATCTATGATTTGGTGCTCTTATGTTTCCAATTTTGTTCTTGATCAAGCCTAAGTATGGATCTGATTTTGGGAGTGCCTATGCTGAACAAGAAAAAATTGAGGATTTGGGAGTCAATGATGGAGTTGGCTTTAATGGGGATGGGAGCATTTAGTTCTTATAATGAATGATTTCTCTATTGCATTTGATGGATGGGTGGCCTTGCAGGCATGGTCCACCCCATGGAGTCCATTATTGTGTTAATTTCATTTTTGCTTCTTAACGTTGGTATGGAAAGATGTTGGAGGTCATGTGGTTGAATAGCATTAGTTCCATTGTTCTATCAAGGTCATGTCCAAAGAGAATTGGTTTCATAGTTCTATTGGAGATTGTGTCCAAAAAGAACTAGGTTCATTGTTTGTTCCTGATCACTATATTGGATTGAAACTTGCTCGTGGCTTTGGAGTCCATGGATAGGATCATGGCTTGTTGGCTTAGTGATGATTCTAAGGTTGTAAAGCTCAGATCCCTTTTGGATTATTCACAGCAATTCTTGTGGATAGTAGATGTTGCTTAGCTATGGTTGCAAGCACGGATTAATGGATGGTTTTGGTTCAGAAGGTAATGCACATTGTTGTAGGAATTTGGCAATTAACTTGGTTGTTGGTTGACAATTGGATGTAGCAGTTTGGCCATCATCATCACTTCCACGGATGGCATGTTCATGGTGCACTACATTTGGTACTGAGCACACTTTTTGGGATTGTGCAAATTTGGGAGCTCATGCACATGGATGCCATGGCATTTAGTGTGGTGGCTAGGTAACAGTTGACTTTAACAATTTTGGCAGCATTCTCGTGGAGGCTTGTTTAGATCGTCAGTTCAATGGTTGTAAGGCTTCACATTCATTGGTGGAGTGGCTAAAGCATATTATACAACTAAGAAAATTTGATGATAAGCATGTGTTAGAATCGTGGTTTACTTTAAACTTTGGTTCATAATTGTCTTTGGGATTGGGAGAGTTGTTATCAAGGAGGATGTCAGGGTAATGCCACCTTGGTTTTATGATATAATTTATTATGGCTTCTCTTTCAGGCGATGGTGGAGGTAAGTTCACAGTAAGTTGTGGAGAGTAAATGCCACCGTCCCGTCAGTCTTCTAAGTGGTGTTTAGGATGTTATAATTAATGGTTAATGTTAATATTGTTAGCATCGGTCAGATAAAAGTCATTTGATCGTTGTTTAAACAAGTGATAGAAAGTTAATTAAGAGACACGTCCCTTGAGCCAACGTGTCTCCACTTTGTGGAGACACATCCGCTCATGGGACGCGCCTCCCACATTGATACTTATACCCTCTCCTTCCTCATTTGGAAAATATGGAAATTGACAGATGTTTTACCTGTGAGGATCGACCTTCAATAAACTAGAATTTAATCATTGCTTTAACATGGTATCAGAGCAAGGTTTAGGAAAGGTCTGATCGGATTTGGTAGATGCAGATAAGACAAAAAGGGTTGGAATTCGATTGAAGATTTCATGGCTTTGAAGACATTATTCAATTTATCACTCAATAGTGGCAGAAGCATTCTTACACTTGAACAAATGAAAAGCGATTTGCCCAGAATGACTAGGCTCGATCCCAATTCATATGAGATGGAGCATCGCACTCACTCACGGAATCAGAAAAATGGATGTCATGCTATATAATGTCGCTATTCAGGTGCATGAGGATTATCTGAGTCAAGGTGTCGTCACCCCCTACCTGGTCGGTCTGTCGTGGATACTTGTCTTTGGCGACTCCGTCATGTGCGCAACTCCATGTAATGTCTCTGGCACGAATATAGAATAACCTGATGGTGTATGCCGCAACAGCCATGTGATGATAACTCGTGTGAACAGCAGGTGGTGCTCCAAGTCTTCCAAACTACCATGAGATGTGATGCCAGATTCTTGAGTCATGTATATAATCATGTGTGCTCAAGTCCAGAAAATCATTGCTCTGGGATTGACGGAACTGAATGCTCGATCAAATTCATTGGCTCCGCCTTCAATCTAGGACGCTTTTCCTTCAGTCCAAAGGTGTATGAATCACTACAAGAATATCACTAAATGCAATTTAAGAGCCGATAAATTTGTATTATGAGGATATCGTGGCATTTTCAAATAAGTTATCATGGCAGTTATAGAGAGGGAATCATCACAGAGGAAGAAATATTTTAATTCTTTAGCACCGCATTTCACTTCCTTATCTGCCATTCTTTTTTCTTGGAGAATAATGATTACTATATGAAGTTTGCCACTAAAGGATATTTTTTAAGGGATTCACTCTACCTATGAAAGTCTATAATGTTAATGCTATTGGAGCTGCAGACAATTATAAAATACGCCTGCAATTGTTTAAAGCTATTGGAGGCTGAGAACAAATTTGAGGATGCACAAGACAAATTGGAGTGGCTATCTTGATGTACTCGATCACTGAATGATGATGGAGTTGTCACTAACCTGTGATTGCTACTCCTTGGAGGGCCGTCAGTGATCGCTGGAAATCGGAAGTCATCTCCTTGTTAGCGTCGGCCAGAGCCTATGGCTCTGCCTGGACAGCGGATGGATGGTCAAGTTGATTACCAGAAATCTCGGCTCTACATGAAGAGATAAGTATTCCTTGTCTTGTTTGAAATCTCCCTTCTAGGCTAAAATTCAGTTTGCTAAGTTGTGCAAATCTAACCTTGATTACTTGAATCATGTGTGTTTAGCCAAAATCGTGGTTCTCTTGAATTAATGATCTCTGAGACAAGATCCTTTGGAAATATCACTATTCCTTGCAAATTGTGAAGATCTCTGAGTGCGACTCTGAGGTGAAAAGAGAAACTACAACTTTGTTGTGATAGGATGATCACATCGATAACATTCTCTTTGTGCATGGACTATGATGGTGCCTTAAGAGGCTGCTTCTATGTTGTATATGCTAGCTGCATAATGTGTCTGAGAAATCTGAGTTGAACAAATTGTCTTTTGTTGTGATGAGATTAGCTCTTCCAAGAGGAGTAAAAGATGGAGGAAAGATATATCAAAACAATAAAGATAAGTTCTATTACTTCTTTACTTTTGATCTCTTGATAGTTTGCTTCTTATATATAATCTATTATTATTGTTATTATTAATCCTTTAAAATGCAGATTGGATCGAGAGGCAAATGAATTAATTATCTGGGAGAGTCTGATGAGATAAGTATTTCATGTTCATGAATTTCTTATGTAGTTATTAATTCATGCTATAACCTTGAGATAGTAAATCATGTATGCTTCTAGGCTCCAGCATTGGTATTTCTCTTCGAAATAGTTGAGTTATATGAACTATTAAGTAATCTCTTCTTAATGTGCATTAGGATGGACCAAGAGATTGCTATCAAAAGAAGAAGAGAATGGAGTCATAGCTTATAGCCATGGGACTGAGTTGGTGGCTGAAGACATATCTTGAAGAACCTATTAAGGGAGTTTTGTGGCTCACAAGAGAAGAAGTTGCAAGGGCATGTATGCGAGCTATGGCGTCCACCAGCAGGAAGCAGTCTTCAGTGGCACTGAGTATAGCTTGTGTGGCAGCTCAAGAAGCAGTGTGGCTTCGGAAGCTCCTTGCAGGATTGGTTGGACAATCATTGGAGCTAGCTGTCATCCATTGTGATAATCAAAGCTCTGAGAATGGCTGAAGACATCTCTTCGAAAAGGAAGCATTAACCTTCAGAGGGAGTTCTTTGATTCAGTAAAGGGTTGCAGTGTTGATGCTAAATCCTTGAAGTACCTCTTCATCAGTTGAAATGAGAATTGCTCTAGTCAATCAACCTGGATCTAACATTGGTAGCTCCACAAACCTATTCATAATAGAGTGATTTGGGATGAGGTTGAAAAGAACAGCCCTAAATCTCTACAAAGGTGTGAGTTGGAAACCATTTCTCTAAAGCAAGTATTGCAGACGATTTTGGACAAGGAGGTCAGGAGGTTGATGCAAGTACTTAGAGCTTCAAAGGGTGTCACATCATCACTCGTTGTAATGCATAATTCTCTGAGATGGAGAGATATGAGGCGAAAGCCCTTGTTCATCTCTGAGATTGAGATGAGGCGTCATGTTGACAAACTCCATGACGACATCACGTTGAGAGACTCCGTGACAAATATGCAAATTGAAGTAAGCCCTATATGGACTTAAACAGGCCCCCAGAGCCTAGTATGAAAGAATTGACAACTACCTCTTAGGACTAGGATTTTCCAAGAATGATGCAGACCCAAATCTTTACTTTAAGGTAATTAAAGGTGAGATGTTAATAATTATTTATATGTTGATGATCTACTGATAACAGGAGAAGATCACCTCATTGCTCAAGGAAAGGAGGATCTAACTTCAGAAGAGCCCCAAGCAACCACAATGTGGCTTAAAGGGGGGGTGTTGGATATAAGCCACACTCGGACTGACGATGGGCTGGCCACAAGGGGCCAGTAGCTCAGTTGATAGAGCACTCCTGCAACAAATTGAGGTCCTAGTGAATGCTCTAAGCCAAGTTCATGTGTGAGCCAAAGGAAATTCAACTTATGGCTGTAAAACATATATTGAGATATCTTCAAGGCACTATTGGATATGATTGGGCTGGGAGTGTAACCGATCAGAAAAGCACATCAGGATGTTGCTTTAGTTTAGGATCGGCTATGATCTCTTGGATCTGCAGAAATCAGTCTTCGGTGGCACAAAGCTCGACAAAAGTTGAATACATTGCAGCCTCTATGGGGGTAAGAGAAGTAGTTTGGCTCACGAAAATTGCTTAAGGGACTCTTTGGTGTAACCTTGAAACCTACTATCATTCATTGTGATAATCAGAGTTGCATTAAGCTCTCTATAAATCCAGTATTCCATGATAGATTTAAGCATATTGAGATCCCCTAGCATTATGTAAGAGACATGGTAGAAAGGAATGTGATCCAGTTGGAATATATTAGTACAAATGATCAAACAGCAAACATTCTCACCAAACCTCTCTCCAGAATCAAGGTAGAACAATTCAAGAAGAAGCTTGGTATGGTTGAAATGAAATTTGATATTATGTTTGAAATTCAAAATTGTTTAGAAGTTGTACTAATATATTTAAAGATGTTTAATGTGTAAACTCTTTTGTCATGTGTGTGACTCCATGACCTTATGGGCCCGCTCCACCTGTGTACATTATTGAAAGGTGACGATCTTTCTAATAATGAACACTCGTATGTGACTTGTAAAGTGACGACTCTACAATGATGAGTTAAACTATCATGATAGATATCATGTGACTTGATATCTGTGGACATGTCATGATAGTATCTCTTGGACACTTTGATGGATATCATGGGACTTGATGTCATTTGAAGATCATTGTGATCCTTAAGAGATAATCATGGTGGATAATTATATATCCGTGGATATGCTATGAATTATTATGGTAGACATCATGTGACTTGATGTCAGTGCACATACCATAATGAAGATGTGTTATGAAGAATGTCATGTGACTTGGCACTTTCATAAGCATACCACATCTTCTGATATCACGAGTTAGGTGATATCATTTTTACTTGGTGGAAGTTATCTTCCCTAGCAAGAGGGAGTGTTGAATAATGAAGATGTGTTATGAAGAATGTCATGTGACTTAACTCTTTCAGAAGCATACCATATCTTCTGATATCACGAGTTAGGTGATATCATTTTTACTTGGTGGAAGTTATCTTCCCTAGCAAGAGGGAGTGTTGAATCATAAAGATGTGATATGAAGAAAGTCATGTGACTTGACACTTTCAGAAGCATACCATATCTTCTGATATCACGAGTTAGGTGATATCACTTTTCTTGTTTGGAGTTTATCTTCCCTAGCTAAGAGGGAGTGTTAATATTGTTAGCATCGGTCAGATAAAAGTCATTTGATCGCTGTTTAAACAAGTTATAGAAAGTTAATTAAGAGACACGTCCCTTGAGCCGACATGTCTCCACTTTGTGGAGACACATCCGCTCATGGGATGCGCCTCTCACATTGATACTTATACCCTCTCCTTCCTCATTTGGAAAATATGGAAATTGACAGATGTTTTACCTGTGAGGATCGACCTTCAATAAACTAGAATTTAATCATTGCTTTAACAGTTAAGAAACTTGATTTATTGTGGTGTAGACATAGGATGTCCAAGCATGTTGAGTGTCCCTAGATGTTATTAGCAATAGGCATTAAATAGAAGGCTTCCCACCAGTCATATCATTCTTTGTAGTTCTATATCATGTGTGAATGGCCTACTGAATGTGTGGGTTGGATTCTCTATTAATCATGGGACTTCACACATAACTTTCACATGAACCAGGATGGAGATACCATTTTTCAAAAAGCATGTTACAAGACTATTGGGAAGTGCGAAAACACACAGACACATAGCCATAATTTGCACAAAATGTACAAAATTAAATAGGAAAAACAGCTGATAATTGATAATTCAATGTCAATTGTCAAATGTTAAAGATAAGTCCATACAACTGCACATGGAAAATCCTTATACAATACAATAATAGTTTCCATTGAGAACATCAACATCTTCAGCTGGTTCATTAGAATCACAAGTAGCACCGGTGCTGCTCCCACCAGTTGCAGTATGTAGTCATTTTTAGGGTTAGTTAGGGTCTTATTTTTTGGCTTTTTTCATTAAACTTTGACTTTTATTGTGTCAGCTGTGTTCTCCTTAGGTTTGCCCAGGGCTGTAACTGGACTGGGATCCATACCTGGTTCAGGTTTGGCCAGGGTTCTGGCAGAACCATATATATATATATATGTATCATTAAACAATTGCAGACATCATGAATCAGTAGGGAAATAAGATTGAGCATTTAGTACAAAGTTCACCTATCCTTGCTACATAATTGACCTAAAACTAAAAGTATCCCCCTAGATAAAAAATTTAAGCCGCAATGAATGTTACATCATGTTTACTGAGAAAGAATATGGAATTGCCACTTCAACTTGGTGCAGTTGAGTTATTTCTGAGTATGAAACATGCTATTTATCAAGTATATGTTGATTTGTCATCAAGAAAGCAATAGATGATGTTCAAATAATTTTTTTGTTCTGAAAACCTAATTTACAGAACTTAACAAAGCAAGGATTGTAATGTGAAAAGGATGAAAATTGTAACTATGGGGATGATAAGGTGGAACCTTTGGAACAGAATAGAAGACTGACTTGATCTCCTTTTGTCTGCAAAACCAGCATATACTTGAAATGTCAAAATACAATACAGAGGATTCATACCTGATCTCAAAATTTAAATTCAGAGCTTATGCTCAACAATTCATTCGAATGGAAAAGAGATTCACCCGTAGGCACGCATATAGAAATCTTCAAAGGTTGCATTAGGATGATATATTTCAAAGTCACTTGCTGTTGCTGCGCAACAATATCTGTCATCCAGGAATAGGCAATGCAAAAAATTCACTCAAGTAATATTTCTATATTTTGGCATTTTGTTAGAAAGCCCTGATAATAAAAATGTAGAAAAGAAATTTGTGCTGTACAATACAATTAACTATCTTTCAGGATTCAGATATCTATTACATCATACTATGTGAGAATTTCAGTTTTTTTTCCTGCATGGTGAGAAATTAAAAGTGCAAATTAAACTCAGCATGCAAATAGTTTATTTTAACTAGCTTAATATATCGTGATATGCTGGAAATCTAGCAAATTAAGCATTTTGGCAAGAGCATGCAAGGACAAAGATTTGCCACATTCACATGCAATATTCTACACCAGAGTTCCTTCCAAATTGATTTATCAGAACCAGCCAAGTGGTCAAGCAATTTATCATTTAAGGCAGTTGGAGGAACACATTTTAGCACTGAATACAATGCTTTTAACATAACTCCTTTTTAGGTAGCTTGTCTTGTACCTGTGAACCTCATATGCAGGATGGAGTCCTATCCAAATGAGTAATCACTGGTGCTACTAAAGGAGAGTTGTGAAATGAACTTGCTGTCTCATATAACAATAGAAATTGATCTGTAACCAGCTTGGTTAAACTGGATGTTTAATTCGGCAAAAGGATTCTTATATGGTTTATTACTGAAATCAATTATTTATGTGCAAATATTAAGTACTTAATTTCTGTGTACTTTTCATAGAGTTGTCAAATTACAAACTTAGTGATGGAAATGAAAAAATAAATGTGTAACATGGGAAAGAGAAACATGCAAACACACAGGATTTATCTTGGAGAAATCCAGCGCTGGTGAAAACTTAAATAAGTGGGGTTAACACTTTTCTTCAACTTGCTGCAATAATCTCAACTCTAGATAATCACAAATCATGCCATTTATATGTATTTAAGTTTTTAACTTACAAGCATGTTATTGTTTTGACACAAAGTTCTAGGTAAAATCCAGTCAATAGGAAGTTGAAGTGTTTTGTCTCCTATGTGTTGGATTTGATTTGTTTTATTAGTCACAGTGACTAATTTGGCAATGGGGAAATGTATAATTTGTTGGTTAGTCCATAAGTGAACATGCAACATATCATTGAGCATTCGTGACAGGTTCTGCCATGGGAGAAAGTTTAGATGACAGATTTGGTCATGTCCAAATGTGTCATTTATATAACAGCTGACCTGCAGAGACCCACCAACAAATCCTGCAGGTTCCTTTTACCTCATGGCTTATTATAATCACTCTGCAACAGTTTTTGTTCTTTGTCATCAAATTTCAGCCTTTGTTACTGTTTTCAAGATTTTATTTTTTGTACTTAGTTTTGATCATAGTTTTGAGCTTTGGCGAGGACTCATGAATCCAAGTCCAAATTAATCTTGGTTAGTCTGCAGCTGAGACTCGCAGAGAAAAAGGGATAACCTGGATTATGGGCACTCACACTAGAGAAAATGGACAGTAATTTGTGCCCCCATTTGATTCTGAACTAAACCTGTGAACCCCTTGGGATTTCAGACTCTGCTGAGTCTGAAGAAAATAGAAAATGAACTTGAAATTGAAAGAAAACAGCATTAAAAACATTTCATTAATACATTGTATATATTTTAAATTTTTTTAACTGCTGAGTTTTGGCTGAGACTTTCCACCTAGTCCGAGTCTCAGCCCAAGACAAAAAACAGCTTCCCAACTTGTTGCCATGTCTAATCTCAACACTATGATTTTGATATTGGCATATAAGAAATCAAGTCTTGTTTTCTGAGAGTTGTACAACATACAGGAAGTGTTTTATAGATTAGAACTGGTCCATTTTAGACCAGAAGTTGTTTTGGTACACTAAAGTACCACCCGAGAAACCTACATTTTAAACCCTATAGAAAGAATTACAAAAACAAAAAAGTAAAGATGGGTTAAAAATTGAGTTATAAATGATCTATAGTTATCAATAATAAACAAATCAGTTATGGATGATGCACAACTATGAGATCTGGAAAGTTCCAAGCCATGTGCATCATCTCACTAGTCAAATCAAGAGATGTGAAGGAACAATGCTACTGTCCACGAAAAAAATGAGTAATTTGAGCTGATTTACTGTTCCAAGTTAACATTTTACTACTTCATTCATCATATGTGAGGACAAACATTAGTGCCTTATATTAGATACATAATTGTGTCACGGTATTGAAATGATTGATTGTGAGGTGCAGTATAGGTTCATAAGATCATCCCAACATCAAAATTCAGTATTTGTAGTGCTTTTTAAGAGTTAGTGCCACAAAGAGATCATAATTGCCGAAATAAATAATGATCTTTTATTGTTTTTGGCATAGAAGCAGATATTGTGATATATTGCAATATTTTGGATCTAAGATGCTAGACCAATTTTTTGTTAAAAATTTGCAATTTTTGGAAATTCTTGTTGGCTGCTATTTCGATTGAGATTATGTGATATATTGGCAATATTATATGATATTTTTGGCAACAAAACAGACTGGCTTTTAGGGTTTCCCAAGCACTGAATGTTTTTTACATCTTTAGGATCGCCTAGGTATTTGATGAAGAGCAGCTGAATCAAATTAGGCATGAACATAATGGTGGAGTTTCAATATCAGGAACTATATTGTATTCCTGTAAAAGATTGTTTTGTGCTCTTTGTAAACTTTGCATTTTGTGTCATGGTGATTTAAGGGCACCTCTGTTTATTCAATTCTTTGTCAAAGTTCATGACTGGGAGCAGGAAGATTCTCTGTTTGGGAGGACATATGTTCATAGTTCCTTTGATTCCATTAAAACGTTTGAGTTTAGATTCTGATGTACTGAGTGGAAATAAGAATGTGTGAGCTATGTCACTACCCCTTCACATCTCTTGGGAAAGATGTATGATGGTGGTAATATAGAATGTTCTGAGCACTATGGAAACCAGATATCTATGGTAAGCAATTGTTTAGGATATAGAGACATGATCTGTTTGGTCTTCAAGAGAAACATGGCGCCTTCTTATTTATCCTATCTACAATTTACTACATCAAACCATAGCATAAGGATTTAGTAAACATCAACAGAGGCCTTTGCACTGATTTTAGATCAGATTGGGAGGATGAAGGCTCTTATATTGTATTACTTAGCAGTGAATAGTGGCATAACTCAGTGCATGACTGAACTAAGCGATTGTAAGCAATCTGATTTATATTGCATATGATCAAACTAAGATAATCTTATCTTTTACCTTGTTCATATAAAAAACCTTGATGATCTAGCATCACTTCATTATACTCAACCCATTGCAAAAACATCAGGAACTGCAGCCCCATTGTTGATCATACTTCATAACAGCTAGCCTCATTGGCTCCAACCACTTTGTGTTACTTTGTAGCTTGACATTTGTAGTCTGTAGTGTGTAATTGATTTTGAGGGTTTGAACTTTGAAGTCAAACTGGTAATGCACTATGCAGCATACACTTCAATCAGGAAAATCCATATTTCAATATTCATGGAGAACACTGGGCAATTAGAGTGGCTTTAAATGTAAAAAACATGAGTATTTCTTTTTTCTTTTCTTTTTGTGGGGGGTTCCTAACCAATATTTTCCTGGTTTTTTCCCAATAATATGCCAAGAAATTTAAAATATCTTCATCTTTTGACTTGGCAAGATATTCTTGAGAAAGATACTTGCTTCACTGGTTTTCATAAACTTTGGACACTTCCTTCATCCATATATTCAATGGCACTGCTGTTTGAATGGAAAATCCTTTTCTTCTTGCACTTTACAAACATCAACTGTCCTTTTGTTTTTTCTCTTTGGTACCAAAAGGAGAAACAAGGTTTTCATTTGTCATAGACATTTTATGATATTTTATCAGTTTTAAAATTGCAGTCCTCTATAGCCATCATCCAAGTATAAGATTTTTTGAAAAAATTGGGAAAAAATCGGATTTTCAAAAAGACATAAAAATTGTAGAACAAGAGTTAAAAACTATTTTTTTTGAAATTGAAAGGCATTTCCAAAGCATAGAGATATAGAGAGAAAATAAAATAAAGATTTTAACTAATGAATTGTAGAAAATAGATTTTTGTAGTTTATATTCATATCGTTGATTGCATTGCATTGCACATCTTTCAAAGCATTACTTCACATTGCATAACTAAAAACTAGATGCTGATAGATGACAAAATTTCAATTACAATGTAGTTTTCAAAGCAAATTGCATTGCACATCTTTCATGAAATTTGCTTGTTATGGCATTCCATGAGACCACATTTCTTTGAGGCTTTTTTTTCAAATGGTTCATAACCTTGTCTATGCTACCACTTTTTTCATACATGTCTACCAAAGCATTTTATCAAACAGTTCACTACCTTGCTGCTATGGCTAAAAGCCTAAAACAGGTGCTTTTGAACAAGCTATGGATGCTTGGCAAAAACCTATCAAAGCATAATAGTAAGCATAGACAAGGCAGTGAACTGTTTGAAAAAAATGCCTCAAAGAAATGTGGTCTCATGGAATGCCATGACAAGCAAATGCAATTGGCAGCTGGCATTCCACATGCACATTTCTTTGAGGCATTTTTTTCAAACAGTTCACTGCCTTGTCTATGCTACGACTTTTTTCATACATGTCTACCATAGCATTTTATCAAACAGTTCGCTGCCTTGCTACTATGGCTAAAACGGGCACTTTTGAACAAGCTATGGATGCTTGGCAAAAATCTATCAAAGCATAATAGTAAGAATAGACAAGGCAATGAACAGTTTGATAAAACGCCTCAAATAAATGTGGTCTCATGGAATGCCATGACAAGCAAATGCATAGGCAAGGCAGTGAACTGTTTGAATTGTTTGATTATGGTAGCATAGACAAGGCAATGAACTCTTTGATAGAATGCCTCAATTTCAAAGACATGTGGTCTATTGACGTGTGATTTGTTTGATAATATAGACAAGAAAATGCATTGACAAGGCAGTGAACTGTTTAGAAATGTGGTTTGTTTGATAAAATAGACAAGCCAATGCATAGACAAGGCAATGAATTGTTTGATATGACCTTCTTTGAGGCATTTTATCAAACAATTCAATATCTTGTCTATGCAAAATGTAGATGCACAGACCTGTTTTACAAAATACCTCAAAGAAATGTGGTCACATGAAATGCCTACCTGTAGGCTTGTAGCAGAAATCGCGACCCGTGGGTGCTTGAAATCACCAACAACAGAGAAATTGAGGTTGATGAGTGGGCCAGAAATCACCTCCAAAACGTGCCTAAAGCTGATGCATAGGTGAACTAAATAGGGTTTTGGTGCAAAAAAGGGTTTTTTTTTGCGTGAAAATTAGGATGATTTTTTCCGCATTTTTATGCAAGTTTCAAATGCGATTTTTTCGCGATTTTTCAGTTTAGAATGGGAAAAAGTAATTGCCTAACCATTCTGGTCAACGATTTTTTCAAAAAATAAGGGAAAAAATCATCCCACCTGCCGATTTTAATAAAATCGCAATTACTCACGAGTTTTTGCAAATTAATGCTTCTTTGCATCAAACCATATCACTGCAGGTAATGTCTAGAGTAGCATGAAGAAGAAAAGGCCTCAAGGATGGTTGCGACCCCCAGAGATCCATTCAGGGCTTACCATTGTGAAGAAACAAGAAAAGTGACAAATTTAGCTCAAGCTGAATATGTTCTATAAACAAGCTGGAATTTGACACATCAGCAGAATTTTTCAGGAAGATATTTCACTTCCAAATTTGTCAAATATGACAAAAGTGAAGAAATATTGCCAAGATCAGTAGATGAAGTGCTTCTCCTTCAGAATACTAAGGCATATCTAATAAATAGGCTAATCTACAACTGTTTGTAACCCAAATTATGTATAAATATATCAATTGGTCTCTTATATAGGATAAAATTATTTCATATCTATCAATTGATTATTGACATCAAAGGGTGTTGTCTATATTCCAACTGAGTGTAGGCGATGTTATTAAGTAGTTTGAGTAAGTTGCAAAGCAAAGCAAACATTCAAAAGCATCATAGAGGCTTTGATTCCTTCAAAGCAAAGAAATGGCTTCTAATCTTGTTGATTTTAGTTGATGCAAGGAGAACCTAAAATTGTTGGAGTTTTCCTACATTGTGTTTCTCAAGTGTACATCTTGTGTTTGTCATTGTGTGTTGATTTATATTGCTTACTCAATTGTTCATTTATTTTTGCATGATTTTATTTCCATCACTTTAGAAATCATTATAGTTGCATGTTAAGTTGATTTCAAGCTATGTTACCAAGTCCCTCAAGAAGCCTCCTTGTACCAGTATGGGTCTAGTCCAAGTTGAGGGCCAATTCTTCTTAGGGTTCGCCCAAGGTATCACACACACTCCCTAGGTTCCTTGTTGGTCTTTCACAAAAGGACTCATAGGGAACCTAAGGTGCCTAGGTGGTACCTTGGGAAAACCTCGGTTGAACCCAGGGGGACCCATGGCACCTAGGTGAATTTTTTTTTTTTTTAAAAAACACTTTTTTGAAAAAAAATTTAAACAAAAAAAACTCCTAAAAGCACAAATTCTCCCTAAAAGTGAGGCACATCACTTGTTTTCTTTCATTTCACAAACACAAAAGAGAAAAACAACAGTTTTTTGCCTCCAAGATGCTATTGTTGGGTTTTGAAGGTTGCTTCATTTTTTTTGAAGGTGAGGGCTACAAGAGAGTTAAACCTACACCAATATGGGAGAAATATGTAAGAAAAGAAGATTTCACCATCAAAGGTGAGAGAGTCTTTCATTCTTTCAAGTTTTGAATAAATTTTTTGAAGATTTTTAAATATTTTAATTTTTTTAAGTTTTGAATTTTTTTTTGAACTTTTGATGCATAATAAAGGGCTATAATGCTGATTTTCTTTTAATTTTTTAAGTTGTAGGGTTGTAAATTTGTAATTTATATTTTATGCTCATACAGAATGGCTAGTAGTTTTAGTTCAATAACACCCAATGCAAAGAGTTCTTTTAAATTTGATGTAAGATCATTCTTTGGCAACATATGACAATGATTGAACAACTTTTTGGTTGGGGTGGGGGGAAAAGGGGGGGTTATCGTTGGCATTGTGGCCAATGTGGAACTGAGTATAAGAGCTCATACAACTAAATGAAAGCTCACTTGTGCACTATTCCCTACTTGGGAATTAAAGCTTGTCTTGGGCTGAATAAAAAAGGGTTGCTAAAGCAACAAATAATGGGGTATATTAAAGAACAAGAGAATGTCAACATGATAAGTAGTAGATCAAAGGAAAGGGCACATCCTCTTGCCAAGAAAAGCTTGCAAAAACCTCCTAGTGTCTTATCACAACCAGCTGGCCCACATTTTTTCATGCCATTTCCACCATCTTCTTGAGAAGAGAATTTTTCACATAAAAGACGTCCATTGGAAAAGGCCTTCAAGAATGAACCAAGGGAGGTTACAAATGAGAGCATTGCTTGTTGCATTTATGGCAATGGGCTTCCTTTCAATCTAGTCAGATCATTGTATTGGTGGGATATAGTGATGGCCATTGCCAATGCACTTGGTAATTATGTTAGACCTAGGTATGAAAAGGTGTGAACCACCTTATTGGTGAAGCAGAAAGTTTTAGTAGAGGCATCATTGAGAGAAATCAAGGATTCATGGCCCAAAACAAGTGTATCCACCATTTCTAATGAATGGAAAGATTACAAAAATAGATCATTGATCAATGTCATTGCCGTGTCCCCTAAAGGGGCAATGTTTTTGAAGGCAGTGGATTGTGAGGGGAAAGTGAAGGATGCAACTTTCATTGCCAATATCTTCATAATCTATTGAAATGGTGGGCCCTAAAAATGTTGTCCAAGCCATAATGAACAACACTAAAAATTGTAGGTCAAATGGTTCTATAGTGGAGAGTACATATAGGCATATTTTTTGGACACCATGTGTTGTCCACTCACTCAATTTGATATTGCAAAAGATTGGCACAAAGATTCAGTGGGTCAAAGAAATCTACATGGAGGTTGAGGAGATTCAAATATTTGTGACTAATCATCATATATCACTATAAGGCATCTTCAGGACCTTCTTCAACTGGAGTTGTTGGAGGTAATTTAAATTTTATTTTTTAATAAATATTTATTTAATTGTTGATATGTAACATGCCATCTACCTTTTAATATTTTAATTTGTATTTTCTTTTAGACTATGTTAGGTTGTCAAAACTCAATTTGCATCACACACAATTATCTTAAGATGACTTGTGAAGGTGCAAGATGCATTGAGTGCTATGGTCATCAATAGTCTTTCTAATGTATGGAGGAAATCAAGTACAAAGAGAGCCCAAAAAGTCAAAGCATTGATTTTAGATGATGAGTGATGAGTGGATGATGAAGTTTGCAACAAACCATTTTTTATCCTCTTGCTCTCTTCCATCCTGATGATGGATCACAGAGTGTGATCCGAAACATTGATGGACAAAAAGCTCCAACACAATCGAATCCAAAAGTAATACTGAGAAACAATATGTTTTGAGTTTCACTAAGCCTATCATTAGCATGATTAAGTATGCTGATACAAATCACCCATGTTTGGGTGAAATTCATAATGGCATGAACTCCATGGTTGAAAAAATAAGGACCGTAATAGAAGCCAAGGAACATGACGCAACAAAAGTATTTTTCAAAATAATACATAGGATCATTATTGACTATTGGAACAAGATGACCATGCCCTTGTATCTCTTAGCATAATTTTCTTTGTCCCCAAAGTATTATAGCATAGAGATACTTTCCTTGCCGAAGAGGTTGGGACCATATAGAGATGAAGAGGTTGTTGTTGGCTACCAAATTACATTTAGAAGAATATTTCTAGATGTGGATATACAAAGTATTGTTTTGAATGAGTTTGGCCATTTCATATCTTCAAGGAATCATGATGGTTACACTCTTCGAGATAAATAGAAAAAAGATGCTCATGAATGGTGGTACATTCATAGCTAAGGCTCTATTTACTTGCAACATCTTGCAATAAAAACTCTCTCTCAAAAATGCCTCTTTTTATATTTTCACTTATTTTTAATTTGTTGTTATATAAAATAATTTTATAATTTATGATTTATGTTTGTAGTTGTAAATAACAAATGGTCTATGCAAATTCAATATGTTGCAAGTTCAGTTGAGTGGAATATACTCCTTCATCCAGTCAGTTAAGTGCAACTAATTGAATGCAAAAAAAAGCTAAGGATTTGGTCTTTGTGCACTCCAACTTGCATTTCTTGTCACATAAGACACCTAATTACAATGAGGGGGTGACAAAGAATTAGAATCAAACTCTTGAGTGTGCTGACTTAGACACTATAGTTGCATAGTTTACTGAAGTCTATAGATGAGGCAGTTTCCACACGCGACACGACTAGTGGGAGTGGCACTATAGTTGATTGTGGTTCAAATGAAATTGAACTAAATGTTTTTGAAATGGTAAGCAGCATTTTCAAGGTGTTGTACCCTTCACAAAAGGCCCAAGGGGCCAAAGAAAAACATGGTTCAAACCAGAGTTTGAACTATAGGAACAACCAGAAACAACTGACAGACAGTTGTGGAAAACAAAGAAATTAAGCAACTCCAGACATAGAGGGTTCAGAGCTGGCTCCACGAGCCCGAGACTGAGAAGCAGAAACAAATTTCTTCTTCTGAAGAACAACCGACCAGGGAGGCTCAGAAACAGGAAACGAAGAGAACAGTGAGAGGAGTGACTCCACCTCAGCCACCAAATGAAATTGAACTAAATGTTGACTTTGATGCTTTTGATGAATAAAAATATGAAGATTATTAAAGACTGATTGTAATGTTCATTGTGTATTGACATTTGACAAATCACTGAATTATGAATTTATGAGTATTTTATTTTTGCAAATTATGAGATATTTAAATATTTTGTTTATTGAAAATTATGAGTATCATTATTTTTATATTATATAATTTTAAATTTTTAAATACATACTATATATATAGCCAAACCTGTACCTATATCCAAGGGGGAAAAAATGTTGTACTGACATACCCAGGACCCATACCAGGATCGGCAACTTAGATTTCAAGTATAGTTTACAACAGCAAGTAAAAACAAGTCACAGTTCACACACAAGCTAAGGCATCAATATACTTCTTTTGTTACATCATTGAGTTTTATGGACGAGAAAAATTCATACATTGGTAATAGTGCAAAAGGATGCAAAATCTGATTTATAGTATTGCAGGCATGTGCTTGACATTTACATACCATAATTGAATAAAAGTAGTAAATAGCAGGTCATAGCTGTAACACATCAGTTTTTAGTCTTATATATATTGGTATCAGAAGCAGTTTGTTGTTACTTGATCACATAGGTGAACTCTAAACTTTTGTTTACAAACTGTATGTTGGAATAGCCAAATCAATGACTAATCATTCTCAGTGCAGCAATAATACCTAGGAATATTGAAGAGGAAAATATTCACAGTGCTTATGGATGTCACTTTTACAAAATGTTATGCATTTGTCACAGCTAAGGCAATATATAAGAGTCCATGTTAAGGATAAATATTTCCATTCCAAAAAACAAGGATTGCTTCTACCTACTGGAGACCTATGTTTACACAATAAACTTGCTCTCACCGCCCTTTGTGTTTTTACGTCTCATATTAGCTAAAGGGCTTTTAACTTATTCCTCAAACAATCCCCTCAGCTTTAATAAGTTCATCTTACAGTGCAACAGATTTTTGTTTGGCACCTTAAACTCCAGTTGTTATAACATGCAACAATTGCATGGTTCATTTCAATTGTGTTGTCAAAACAAGTTATTGAAGTTTAATCCTTATGGAATTTCACAAGCAACAATGTAAAGAATTTTAGGTGAAGACTGTCATAAAAACTGCATTGTTTTATACCCTGAGCATGAAGTCCAAGATTAACTAAATTTTACTAATCCATTTATACATAATATTAGTTATAAATGTAATTGTCCCTAAAGACTCAGCGTAAGATCTCTGTGCACTCGGTTAGAGATACTAACAAATTGAGGATGTGAGGAATGATATTGCGCGAAAGTGGTCCTATTTTTTTGTTCTGGTCAATTCCGGCTTGTCCATTTTGCTTTTCCCAAGCACCGACATTGTCTGCCATTCAGAAGTCAAAATTTTAATTGCCTAAATTCAAAATAGTTTACAGTTTTTCTTGTCATCCATAAGGCAAAATATTACTTCCAAAAACAAAAAACTCAAATATTTGCAAGCATGAAATAATCAATTCATATTTGTTTGTTTGGAGAACTGATATAAATTTCATATGCCTGAGAATATGAATTCAATCGAAAGAATAATTCCTTCAAAAAACTAAATTTCCAGACACTATACGCTCTAAAAACTTAGCTCAACACAATCACTGGGAGAAGTACCAATTAAATCCACAATTGAAATGCATCAAGTTTTCAACGGCTATAACTGTAGTATATTTTTGAATCAAAGGTCGTGTGTTCGAAACTTTAACAGATACATAATAAGATTTAAAAGGATTACCTTTAATTGTTTGGTCCATAATGATGCTCTTCCGTGGCCGTGTGACCTGAAACTGAAACGGAATGGAGAGTGTTAAAGCTCCTCAGCGGAATAAGGGGCATCTCTCGTGTTTGTCTTATTCGAATGCGTTTAAGAAAGACAAAATAATGGCATATCAATGGTTGCAAGTAGTCAATGTCGTGCATTTGTACACAGGGGCATCTTCTTCATTTTTGTTCTCTTCCACGAGATTTTCCCATTTATAAAATGTTAAATTGTATTTTATTTGGTTTATGGGTGGAATGAAAATAGTTTGAAATTTGATGATGAAGATGTATTGTGATATACGTTATAATTTGATTTATTAAGGTGTTTGGAAGATTAGAGCTCATTTGAGTGAGGTTTTAAATTTTACATATTATTTGGATTTTGTTCATGTTCATTTATGTGAGTGTGGTCTTGATTACTACTAGTGTAGACTTGAGTTAATGTTCGGATGAAATTGTAACTCACAAATGTCATCCAATAGAGTGTGGACCATTGGAGTTGGTTTATGTTGATTTCCAATGTTTGAATGTGTGTAAGAGCATGTGGTGCTAAGGAGTTTGTTGAATAGTGAGGGTCAAGTTCTCCTCAATTAGATATTTAATGGATCAAATTTATTGTTCTAAGTGAAGGATCAAATATAAAAAGCAAGCATCAAATGGACCCAAGATGTACTTTGATAAACCCTAGAATGCTCTCATAAATACTTAATGCCAAGTCCTTTCATAACTCTTAGATAATCTCCAGCGTGATTTCAAATGAATTAGTAAATGTCTTTAAATACAATATAATGTTGAAATCAACTTAAATGTGCATTAGGTTGGCCCATAATAACTAATAGGAGGGGGTTGACAAGATTTATTTTGAATTTGAATTTTAAAAGGTTAGGATTCAAATCCATGACTATGAAAGTGACTTAGTCAAGTCTACACTTATAAATTTGTTCTCATGTGATGAAAAATAGATCTATGGACAAGGAATGAAAGTTTAGGATTTGTGATAATAAGATTGGGATATGGGAATGTAATGAGATGAATTCACATAAGAATATATCACTTGTACCTTAGTATTGTAGTTAAGACATTCTAATCAAAGTGGACCCAAAATATAAGTGGAAAGGAACGAATTTGCAATTTTCACCATTACATTTTGATCCCACTTTAATGTGTGTGCAAACTATTGTGTAGATGCATGTCAAAGTAAACCAAATATTTTCACACTCAAATATATTTTAGTAAAGCAACAAGTTATTCATTTTTTCTTCCAAGTGGTGTTCTAGATTTTAAAAAACAAATTGCATAGAAAAACATGCAATGAATAGCACGTGTTAAGCATGTTAAAGATAAGTATGATCACACCTTGCTTAAAGGAACTATCTTCAAAAGTAGTAGAAGTAAAAGGATAAGGATATGAGATTTTTCTTGTTACAAAAAATGAGAAATGCATCGACTATGCAAAGAGGACTCCAACCAAATGGATGAAATATTTGACTTTGTAGATAGGTTTATAAATGTCCCCTTCAAGGTGGGCATGACTATGAGTTTGTCATTGTACAACATGATTTAGAAAGGAATTTTAGTGACATATATGCCCCCCTCCAATTGGTTCCATATAAAGAATGCAAGGAATTCAAGGAGATGATAAAAATATATGTGGGATAAAACATGTAATGTGGTAAAGGGTATCGTTATGAAAGAACATAAGTAGGAGATAAACATGTAAAAATGATCCCAAGCATGCATGATAAACATGTAAGAACATAATTAAAAGATAATCACAAAAGACTATGTAATAATGGAAAGGCATAATGCCCCTAAATGATTACCCTTAGTATATGCAAGTGATAAAGTAAGATGGTCCTAAAGGCTAGATATAGCTCATGTAAGTATAAATAGGGTATAAAAGAGAGGCTCGTGGCATGGAATCATGGACATGACATGGATTATAAACATGGAACCATAATACATAGGCATGATAATGATCATAAATATGCAAAGCATGTGAAAGTGATAAGTATAAGCATAATAGGCATGTATGAGTAAAAGATAAACATGATAATCAAGGTATAAAATATGATTTACACACATGTGAAAGTGATAAGTATAAGCATAATAAAAATTTATAAGAAAAAGATAAACATGATAATAAAATCATAACATAAGAGGTACACATTATAATCATGGATATCATAGTAAGATCAAGTTTCATGTAACATAGAAACATTTAACAAGGATCATGTGCAATTGCATGTAGCAAATATGGAACAATTGAGGTAAGGAAACAAGTAAATAATATGTAAGGTTGAAAAATGCTTATTTTGTGATCTCCACTTTATGTCGTTGTACTCATTTTGGTGTTCATCCCTGTAGACATGTTTAGGATTTATTTTGTGTATTTATTGGCCTAAACATACATCGTTGATTTATTTTATGCTTCCTTTAGACCCCTTTTCACATCTAAATTCAATCATGTATTTTGTGTTATTATGGAAGTATTGGGGTGCAAGCCCAAGTGCTTTGAGATTTTTTCCATGTAATCTTAATTTTAAATCATATATTCTCTAAAATAAAGTAAGATCACAAAGGGTTTGTAGAGAATAATCATAGTAGGTTTTGACCCTTCCATTGAGGCAACCGCTATTGTACATGATTGATGACCATGGAATTTGCAGAGTAATCTGATAGTTTTTAAGAGAGAGAGAGAGAGAGAGAGAGAAAAGACCTAATAGAGGTATAATGTTTGGCATAGTTTGGACTAGAGGGTTATGGGATTCTATTATATATACAAGCATAATTGGTAAACTCATTGTATTGTATAAACACCATCTACTTGATCATTGTTTTGTGCTTTATTGTAATCTTTAAAATTTAAATCTAAGAGCCATCTCTCAACCAACGCCCTCTAACTTACACTATGTGATGGCTACCAAAGGTTTGCTAATAGAACAACATCTTTCCCACCATTTAGGCCCTATGCTTTATAGTCTATAATAGTTACCAATGGTGTTTCACAACCATTGAAAATAAAAATTATGCTCAAGGTATTATATTGCCTCCATGAGTTCTCCAAGTTCAATGATTTAATATTTCTCATGAGACCTAGCAAATTTCCACACCTAGAGGACAACTAGGCAAGCACACTAAACTACAATAGAAGCACTTAGTTAAGAGTATGGTTCTTTTCCAAGTTTTATAGAAATATATATATATATATATATATTTTGTTCAATTTGAGGATATTCCAACATGTTTAAAGATATATAGGAGTGGATAAGCTAATTTACCTAGTTCTTGCAAGTTTACTCCTCCAAATTATTTTTCTAAAATGCAAATAGAGTTTTTGGAGCCTATTTGGAGAAATTGAAGATGGACTAATAGGAATGTTTTTTTGTAATACAACTAATGTTTTATACAACAAGTATGGATACAAGTCCCATATTTTCTATCAATAGAAAAATGAGAAGGGGTCTAAGACCTTATGATTAATGGTTGCATAGGTTTCAAAGTATAGAAGGCTAGAAATTAAAAATGCTTTATGTGGAAAGTATTGAGTTGATTACTTCTCCATTAGAGCTCATTAGTCAAGATAAGACTAAACAAGCTAAGGCTCATAGATGTTACCTGTGTTACATCAAGAAGAAATAATGTTGTGCACCTTTCTACAGTGAAAAGCATCCTTGGAGATAACCCCATCAACAATATTTTTCAAAAAGTGCAAAAAATTATGGTTGAGAAATGCAAAAAAATGACCAACCCCTTTTATCTCTTAGCATTTACTTTAACCCCTAAGCATTAGGCACAAACATATATTATTTTCCCAAAAGGGTCCCAACCATACAGAAACATTGAAGTTAGCAAAGGTATAAGGCACTATTCATGACATTCTTCACTAATCCAAATGTAGACATGGTCATGGACGAATAAGTATTATAGCACAAACATACATTATTTTTCCACAAGGGTTCCAAACATATAGAGACATTTAAGTTAGCAAAGGTACAAGGCACCATTCACTAGATTCTTCCCTAATCCAAATGTAGATATGGTCATGGATGAATTTAATATTTTATAACTTCAACAAGTCATAGACTTAGCCCTTTCTAGACAAGCACAAGAAGAATCATACATGGTGGTGCCTCCAAAGCTAGGGATCTTATTATCTACAAGTATGCATTTTTAATATTTTAACTTTCATGAATTTATTTGGCATCTATAATCCAAAATGTTATATTGATTGTCTTAAATGTTCTTACATTTGTTCCTCTTTAGCTAAACAGAACTAGGCCACATGTTCATTTATCCACTCAATCAAGCGCAACCAATTGGGTGTGAAAAAGGAACAAAAGATTGTATATGTGCATTCCAACTTGTAGCTTCTCTCACACAAGAAAGTCAAGTGAAAGGAGGGAGTAATTATAAATTGTGATGTAGCTCCTAAGTATCCTAACTTGGATGCTTTTGTTGCACAACATTCCTCTATCTCAATCAAGGATGAGGGGCAAGAAGTTACTACATAGGACTTGAATATTGGAGCCAATGGGAGTGACATCAGGTTTTCTTCTTTTTCTAACAAACCAACTAATGACATTAATGATCTTGATGAAGAGAAATATGATGATTGATTTCTAATTAATGCTCTCGATGAAGGGCAATATGATTATTGATTTGTATTGATTTTCTATGTTACACTACTATAAAACTTAAATTATTTTTATGTATATTTATTATTTAACATTTAGGACTTGACAAATTGACATTTGATATTGTTATTAATTATTAGGTCTTCTCAATTTTGTCTTTAGTGTTCTACATTGTGCAAATTATAAACAATATTAATAAGCAGGAAAAATCAAATCAATAAATAGGCTATAAATCAAACCATCCCTTGTTGAAGAAAGGATCTTGAGGAACAAGGACCCCTCCACCACCATCCAATCCTCAACTTATAGAGATCTGCCATTTTTTGGTCACAATTGTAAAGCAATCCATAGCCTTCACATAAGAGATCAAAGGGACCATTGGAAATGTAATTTCACAATAAGTCTTGAGAGATTGATAATCAACACATTCCAAGATGTATCCATGCAAATGGATTGGATTTCAATTCTATTCTTTCAATATATTAGGAACAAATAGTGAAAATGTTAGAGTATCACACATTAGCTAATAATTAATCTTTAATTGATTATTAGTCTAATCTATTCTCATGCACTTAAGCTAAACTTGGGAGTTCTTTATTCAGATAGCAAAGTGTTTTTCTATGTTAACTGAAGTGAGCAAGTATCAGGGTTGCTCCTATAGAGCACTCAACCCTCATTGTATTATCACACTTAGATTTAATCTGGATATCTACTCTCGAACTCTCAACCTTTGAGGACTCTTCTTTTCCTTGAAGATTCTTGAGGTTCATTGTGTAAGTATTTTATTTTGAGAAATAACAAATCTTTGTTTTGTAGAGCTCTTGAGTAGAAGGTATTTTGTTCGTTGTTTTATCTTATGTCTCGTGTTATTCCTAAATATAACATAAAACAATTAATGAGGCTCTAAAAAATATAAGAGTTTTAGTTTTAAGGTGTGTAGTATCTTATAGGAAAATAAGTGAATCTTGTAGAGGATTTATTGTAGTCCATAAAGAATTTATGGGATGAGATAGAGGTTTCCATCATTTCCAATGGATGGAAGGATGCAAAAAATAAGTTGTTGATCAATGTTATTGTAGTGTACCATAAAGGGGCAATATTTTTTAAGGTAGAAAAATGTGAGGAAGAAGTGAAAGATGGTGCATTTATTGCTAGCATCCTCTTGAAAACTATTTAGGAAGTGTGGCCTTAGATCATTGTTCAAGTCATAAATTACAACAACAAAAATTGTAGAGTATTTGGTTTATTGGTTGAGGAGCAACACTCCCACATATTTTGGACAACTTATGTTGTTCAATCCCTTGACCTTATGCTATAAAAATTAAGCACCAAAATTGATTCGATCAAAAAAGTGTATGCCAAGGTTGATAAGATCCAAATGTTCATCACCAACCACCACATCACAAGGAATATTCAAAACATTCTCAAAATTAGAAATGTTCAAGGAAAGTGAAGCAATAGTATTTAATTTTAATAAAATATATTTCACTCTGATTTTTTAAAATTAATTTTATGTTTTCCTTAAGAATATTTAATTTTAATTTCAAATAATTTGCTTTAAGACTCATTTTGCATCCAACACAATCATCTTGAGAAGACTTGTGAAGGTTCAAGAGGAATTTTTTAACATGGTCATCAATCGAAATTGGTCCATATTGGAGGCAATCTACCAATAATTAGAAAACAAATATTAAGTGGATGATCCTTAATAACATTTGATGGGAACGCATTAAATATCTCTTTAATTCACCAAGGCTAGTAGGCCTTATTTGGGAGAAATATAAGACAATAATTCAGCAATTGAGAACATGAAGAATATCATAAATGAGAAAGAGCAAGATCTAAAAGAAAAAAAAATCAAACAGCTACACAAAATTATTGAAGAGATATGGAACAAAATGACCATCCCACTAAATCTTCTTGTATTTGCATTGAGTTCATAAATTTTGTACTCCAATGACTTTAGTATCCAAACCAAACCCAGTTTTATCCCATTCTAGTGCTAATTAAATAGAAGAAAATATTTAATTTACACTCTCAATTATCTTCCTAACATTAATTAAATAAATGCCAATCATTTATTTAATTAATTTATCTTTTATCCCCCTTTTCCTCTATAGCCTCCCTTAATTAAATAAATTCACTTTTATTCTAATTAAAGTCACTCTTGACGTCCTTACCTTCCAAAAAAAATGCATCCTATTTATTAAATTCTCTCAAAATCCCCCAATTCATTAGTTGACTAAAACCAATTAGTTAACTCATTAATCCACTTGCACATTCCAAAGCATGCTTAAGCCATGGTCAAACCTAGTATGCACTTATCAAATCCATCCACATCTCCAAAAATCCTCTCATAAAATCTCAACCATTCATTCCCCAAAAGGATCTACACCCTCCATATTACATGTGTGAAATCTCTTACCTGTCAAATCACATATTCACATGTTTCTCACAAAAGTGTGAAATCAATCACATATTCACATTTGATTCTCACAAATGTGTGAGATCAATCACATGCCACAATCACTCATCCCCATGATCCTTCTTGTTGAACACCTAAAATATTGAGAGAGGGGTGAATCAATATTCTCTTAAACCATTCAAACATCAAAAATCCAATTACTAATGCACATTCAACTGTAGTAAGGAAATAAAGCATGAAACATTCACAACATCACATAACACATGAACACCAAGATTTTTTCGTG
This sequence comes from Sequoiadendron giganteum, assembly GCA_007115665.2. Lineage (NCBI taxonomy): Eukaryota > Viridiplantae > Streptophyta > Pinopsida > Cupressales > Cupressaceae > Sequoiadendron > Sequoiadendron giganteum. Next base: position 98,860,174 of record CM021107.1, on the reverse strand, counting down.
GAAAACCCAAAATGAGAAAAACCACGGTGAGGATTAGCTCACAATATTTTATAACCGGTTATAATATATTACATAAATGCTCACTACAAGTGGACTCACTGTCCACAGAGAAAAAGATAGAAGAAAGATGGTGGCTCACAGCCTATTTTGAATTATTACAATTGCATCTTATGTATGCATGAATTATAGTTCCATTGAAACACAATAACAAAATTTATTTGATTATAATTCAACACTTTGCCTCGCTCTTCATTCGCACAATTTTGATCTTCAACTTAACATTCACAGCTTAACTTCGCACTGTGCTGCTCAAATTCACATCACACATAATACATTTCGCATTCATTCCTCTTAAATACCAAAAATAATCCAATATATATCCACATCAAGTATAACATCAATTAGGTCGGCCTAATTAGATGTAATGCCCAAAATACTTGTCAGATCCAAAACTTATCACCCACATATAACGCATCATAATTCAAAGCTCAAAATATCTTAAGATAGGTTAGCGTGGACCTATAATATATCCTACATAACACTGCAATACATATTTATCCTGCGCATAACATCAAACATATTGAATGTAGCCAATTAACACCATGTTGTGAGGAATTACTTTAAAGCAGACAAAACATGAAAAGGAAAAAGAGGTTTTCCCACCAGAAACACATAAGGGATCTATAGATTCAAGATCAGTATTTGTCTTTGCTACAATAATATTAGAGAGCTCGAAATTGTCATCATTCCCCAAATACACATAGAACTGGAAGAAAGACTCAAAGAGAGCGAAAATAAAGAAAAGCCTTTTGGGTCAACATGGATGAGACATAGGGTGTCTCGACACCTTACATCATCCCAAAAAGGAAAACACAAGACAAAAATGCAAATGAAAGGTAAAGACAATTGAAAAGGCAAAAGCTTACAACATATAGAAGAATGAAGGTACAAATAGAGGAATTCACATGGAGAGGAAACATCAAATATAACATCATGGAGATCACATTACACACATGCAATCACGAAAAAGAAAGCAAAAAGGAAAGAAAAAAGACTAGTAAAGCAAATGCGATTCAACCATCCAGCGGGTCATCTACATCCCGGACTTGTTCAGTATATGTGGAATGAAAATCACTAGTGAGAGGGACAACATCAAGTGTTGAACTAGGAGAATCGCTAGGTTCAACACGTGGTGCATCACTCATCTTGGGAGGATCACCATGGTTGTTATCGTTTAAGCTCACAGAAGAGGAAAATAACAAATTTAGCTCATTATGCACTTGCTCATCAATTCTAGTAGTTTCTTCATCTTCATCTAAGTTAACCACAATAGAAGGATGAATAATAATATCCATAGAAGGTGTTGGTCCTTGTGTTGGAGGTGTAGGATCTGTTGGTTCTAGTGAGGGAGAAGGCTCATCATTTATTGCTTCTGTCAAGTTTTGGTTTTGATTTTCAATGTTGTTCTCTTCCTTCATCTTTCGAGCAATAGCACGACGTTTATGCTAACGCTCTCTAGAATTTCTATTTCTTTTATTACGATTTTCAAGTTGTGCTTGTGTAGGAGCGGGTTTTTCAACCATAGGTTTCTTTTCTTCTTATGGGGGAAGAACGAAAGAAACCATGGAATTTTTTTCAACCACTTTCTCTTTGGCTTTATAAATTTGCTTAGGAGGCAGATTAGGACTTGTATAGTTTTCTCTTGGTCTTTTGTAGGAAATAGGCAAGGGATTTTTTATGGATGGGTTTTGGTTTGATAGAAGGGATTTAGGGTCAATATTGTTTTCTTCAAGGGGTGGAGGTTTGATCATGGGTGGAGGAAAGTTTTCAAGGGATAGCTTGGCTATGAATTTTTCTTTGAAATTTTGGTAGGATAGGAAAAGGAAATCTTCACGGGGTATTATAGGTTCCATAGGTTCATGCCAAAAATAGTCTAAGTAAAAATTTCCATGGGAAGACAGAGGTCTAAAGCCACTATGGTTCATAGTGAATATTTCATTCTCGACTGGAAACTTTAAGTACTTATGGACAACATATGGGACCACATTCATGGAGCGAAGCCATTTTTAGCCTAACTTCACACGAAATTGGTCTGAATTAGAGATGATAGAGAATGATACATTTAATTTCTTCGGACCTACTTGTAAAGGGAGTGTGATCGAGCCCATTATAGCACAAGCAAAACCATCATGCGTTTTAATCCATGCTTTCGGTTTATCACATCTATCTTGAGTAAGTTCATGCACATATAAGAGTTCTTTTGTGATCACATTCTCTCCACATAAGGGATCAATTATAATCCCAAGAGTGGGCTTGTTATTAATTTTTTTGGCTATGTAAAGAGGACCATCAGGTGCATTTTTTATTGTTTATGTTGAAGATAAAGTAATGTCAACAGGCATTATGGTTTTTTGTTTACGAGGCTTGATGTCAATCACTCCTATCATTGTATTAATAGGACTTTGTTCATTAGTATTCATAGGATTTTGTTCATCATCATTCATAGGATTTTGTTCATTATTGCTCATGTTATCATCATTTGTTTCGATATTCATTACATCGAGCTTATTTTCACTAGCCTTGACAAATGAAATATTGTGGTTAGGCATATGATTGGTAAAGATTTGCAAGTTTTGGTTAGAAGGAGCTACAAACTTATTACCTTTTTCGTTCACACCTCCAATTAGGATATGATTGGAATCAATGAGGTCTTGCACATTATGTTTAAGATGCTTTCAATGTTTTGTATCATGTCCTTTTTGTTGGTGATAAGCACAATAGGCATTGTGTCTATAGCTCAGAGGTAACAAATTACTAGGGTCAAGAGGTCGAACGGGAGGTAAGGTAAGCATGTTCTTGTTTAATAGTTGGGTCATGACATTTTTAAGTGTTTCAAGTAAGGGAGTAAATTGTCTTTGTGGATTCCTAAAGATATAAGGATTACTCTTCTTTATAGAAACTACTTGGGTATCAAATGGTTGGGTGGTTTGGGAGGTGGAATTTAGTTGAAGGAAACTTTTATTTTATCTTCAGAAAGGTTGGTAGGTGTTTGGGTTTGAGGATTTGAACTTTTTAGGATGAGTAGAGATGGTTTTCATTTCACAACTACCTGGGAAATTCTAATAATCTCAAAGGGCAGTGCATAAGTGCATGAAGGAAGGAAAATTCATCATGGTAAGCTTGTCTCGTATCTTACTTTGTAAATTCTCTATGAACATATTTTGAAGGTGAGAATCAGGAATCTTCAAATTGATTTGGGAATAAAGCGATTGGTAATGGGAAATAAAGTCAGTGAATTTTTCACCCCCATTTTGCTTACATCTCATCAAATTAGCTAACATCATTTCAAGAACCATATGCACTTGGAAGTGGTTAATAAAAGCTTCAACAAGTTCACTAAATGAACGAATTGAGTTATTCGGAAATGTAGAAAACCAATCCAAGGCAATGTCTTTCAAGGATCAGGGAAAGAGCTTAGCCAAAATTGTGTCCTCAAGGATAAAGTCACTACATAAGGCAGTAAAGGCATTAACATGATTAGCAGGGTCTCCCTTTCCTCCATATTTCTCAAATATAGGGATCTTTATACCTTGTGGCACCAAAGTTCTCAATATCTCCAAATATAGTGGGTTAATTTTGACATAGTATGAAGGTGGACCATTTTGATTTATGGTAGAAACTTGACGTTGAATGGATGAAAGGCTTTGTAAAAGGTGGTTAATTACGGGGTCATTTCTTGTGGTTTGAGATGGAGGTGAATATGGTGGTGGTGTGTATGTGTTGGAAGGAACGGTGAATAGATTTATTACGGGAGGAGATGTAAGATTGGATGCCAAATAGGTATAAGGAGCACTAGTGGAAATGTTCGAGGTAGGAAGGATGCTACTAGTTGGTTGCATCATTGTGGTCATTTAAGGATTGGTATAGGTGGGAATGGAGGTTATAGTTGAAGGGGGGGGAGTTTGATTTGCTCCTTGGTTTTGCACATTGTTTGAAGCTTGGGCACCATTAGTGGTGGAGGGAATATTTTTTCCAAATATGTGAGCTATGTTACGCACAACTTCTAATCATTCATCACTTTCCATAATGCAGTGAATACTATCTATGGCAGGTATAACAGTGTTGGAATTTTTTTCAGTACTCACACTATCTTGTAAATGGGCTAGGTCTTCATGCATTTTCATTATGTTCTCTTGAGGGATATGATTAACCATTGTTTGAACACTTAGCATAGCACTTTTAGGTAAGGAGGGCATAGAAAAAGAGGTATCAAAGGTATGGTCCATACCTAGTGAACTATTACCAACTCTAGGAGTAAGAGAGTTGATAACCCAAGATCCACAACGAGTGTTTTATCGTGGGATTCCATGAGTCTCGCACTTCGTCTAACGAAAGTAATAGCAATAGGAAACTAAGTAGTACAACTCATGTAAGGGATAAACCAAAGAAAGTGCAATGAGCACAATATCATATGCTTGCAATTGCACTTGAAATGAAAGAAATTGGAACAACAACAGTTCTGCAAACTGAAACAAAAAATTGAAGGTAACCAATAGAAGCACAGAAAATAAATTTCAAACCCTAAAATCTAGAAAGTCAAATTCAACAGGGACTAAGATTCCAATAAGGGAATCTTGGTCCTACTAGTGTTATTTTGAGGTTCTAGAGATTGGAACAGAAAAAAAAAAAACAGAGAGAGGGTTCTAAGCCAGAAACCTTGAAAGGGACTAAGATGCCAGGAAGGGCATTTTTGTCCTAGCAGAGGTTTTTGGTAGAAAAACAACAAATCATGAGTTGTTTACAGTGTTCACAAGTTTCCTATTTAGGTAGTTGATGTTTAGGAACAAAAAAATGTGCAAATGCATCCAAGAAAAAGTAACTAGTGACAAGAAATTGAATGCAATTTTTTCAATTTTGAATGCAATAACAATGTGTCTAAATGCAATTAGGATGATGAACAATGCACTTTTCAGTTTTTCAATGATATAAGATGATGGAAGAAAGAAAAAATGCAACCTATATGCACTTTCACTAATGTGAATATGAGAAACCCTAAATGCACTTTCACTAAATATGAGAAACTCTAGATGCAATTTCACTAATGCAAGATGCAATACAAGAATGAATGCAACCTAGATCTAGGACTTTAATGGACTCCAAATTAGAAAATGAATGTTCAACAAGGCCAATCAACACCATGCTAAATCCTTTGGCTTCAACAAGACCAATTAACACCATGCTCTGCCAAAAGAAATTTCATGTGATATTTTGTAGATTTTTTGGAGACCTACATTGCCTATACATGGGGACATGTGCCCATACTAGAGTGCCTTTCAAATTCAAACCAGCAACAATCCATTTTTGGAATAAATACAATCTCAGAAGAGGATGATGCCATTGCAGACTAACTAGGCCCTTCCATCCCTTCTACAGTTTCTTGCCTTAGTTAGACCTTCATGAGGCCACTTAAATAATCTTAAAGGAGATCTTGTAGCAAAGAAAATTAACTAATGAAAGACAGGTAATGCCTCTTCATACAAGGTGTAAGCCACAAAATTCTCTTTCCCCCTCTTATAAAATATCTCAAGGTCATATCCCTGCAAATTGTTAATCCACTTTTGTTGCTCCTTTGTAGGTATGCCTTGTGTCAATAAGAGCTTGATGTTGAAATGGTACATTTTGATAAATAATTTTCTTCCAAACAAAAACATATGCCTTTAAGCCATTTCCTATAGATTGGAAAAGATCTCCTTGCTATGTTGACATTTTCCCCTCACAATTAAGCTTTTTAGTGATGCCTAGAAATTTTGGGATTTTCTAAAGATTGGAACACTAACAAGAGTCTACTTGAACTTATAAAAAAAATCATGCCTTCATTGACCAATTGAAGGAATCCCTTTTTTTTGAGGTCAATCGGAGGACAAGACATGGTAGAGACATGTCTCACAAACATCTAATAAAAACCTGCTAAGCCTAGGAAACTCTGAAGTTCCTTAAATGACTTAGGCATGGACCAATAGCATATCGCCTTTATTTTGTTTGGGTTATTTCACACCCCCTTGGAAAGAATAATATGATACAGGTATTCTTAAAATGGCTTAGAAAATTCACACTAAGAGGCTTGGGCATGCAATTTATCTTCAACTAAAATATAGAGCGCAAGGATTGAATGCTTTAGATGGGATGTTACAGGTCTACTATAAACAAGGATAACATGAAAAATACAAGAACATGTTTACCTTGTTCATCAATGATTGAAATCTAGCAAGGGATAAACATAGCCCAAAAAGCATAACCCAGAATTGATAGTGACCTTAATGACTTATGAATACTATCTTCTCCTAGTCCTGTAGATGGAGTGGTATTTAATAGTATCCTGATTAGAGGTTAATTGTTGAAAATTACTTTTTCACATGTAACTCATCAAGATGATCATCAATCCTAGGCACGAGGAATTTATTTTTTAACAATAACTATATTGAGTGTTCTATAATCAATACAAAGACAACATGACCCATCTGTCTTCCTAGCTAGGACCACCAATGCTACATAAAGGCTCCTAATAGGACCTATGATCCCTGCATCAATTAGCTCTTGTATAAGACTTTTAGTCTCTTGAATTTTGAAAGCACATGTATCAACATAGTCATACACCATTGTTGGGCCTATGGTAGGATCAAGCTCAATAATTATATGAGCTAGCCCATTTGGTCATAAATACTTTGGTAGATCTTGGAACACTACCTTGTGCGTGCAAAGTAATTATGAATTTTGTGTAGCTTGCCTATGTGGATCAGAATGATCAAATTCATAATGAACAAGAGAGCCATAAATTAGAAATTACCTTTCTTTAGAATATTGTTCATTTGGCTTGAAGCAATAGTTCATATTTTCTTCAGGAATATAAGGATTTAATAGTATAGTCATCATCCCTTCACTTGAATGTCAAAAACCTCTCGTGGTGATTGATGGAGTAAATTCCCAAAGAATACAACCACTAAACACCCAATACAACATGTTCTCCTCCAATATCAACAACATGAACTTATCCATAAGGGGTATAAATAACCACAGTTAGCTCCACATTATGTAAAACTCCTAGGAATTCAAGGCTCCAATGAAACATATACCGGATGGAAAACACTCAAAAAATTCTAGATGGAAACTCAACCTACAAGCGTGTTTCTAATCTAGACTATGAAAGGTGCTCACTTTTTGGTTCACACTCGACATCACCTTAGCCAAAAATATGTTATTTTCCTTGGAAATTTTAAGCTTTGAAGGACACATCTTTAGCCACCAAAAAAAATGGATTTAAATACACGACCCTTACTCCATGGAGTGAAATATTTATAATATGGGTTTGAAAATTGGGAATTGGAGTTGTAACAACTGGATGGTTGGTCTATTTTGACAAAAAAACCAATCTTCTCCCCTTACTATTTTTTTTATCCAAGCCCACGTGAATGATTTCAATGTCCTATACCATTATAATATGTACATGACAGTAATATTCCTCTAAATAATCCATTAATGGGGTAATAGATAAGCAACTAATTAGATTAAGATTTGCGACAAATGAAATTCCCACAGGGCTTTTGTCCATTCAATTTTGATGGTGCCTCTAGCGTTAATCATGGATCAACTAGGGAGGAAGGTGTTGTTGAACAAGACAACTGAGAGGGGGGTAAATCAGTTGTAGCTATTTTAAACTTCAAAACCCTCAACAGAAGTTAGATTTGCATGCATTCATAAAAATTTACTTTGCTAGTGTGTTTAATTGTTAAGTGCAAAAACAAAAATTGAAAGTAGTAAAACCATGCACACAACAACACCAGATTTATGTGGAAAACCTAATTACTGTAGTGATTTAAATAATTTAAGGCTTCTAATTAGGTCTGAAGGCTCTTTATTTATTGTAGTGATTTAAAGAATAACAAAAAAGGGGGTTTATCTTGCTGCTATAATGCTTCTAATCAGGTCTGAAGGCTCTTTATTTGCTAATATAGGTGTTGTAAATCTTCTCTTTAATTATTCAATGAAAATCTTATTACTGTAGTGATTTAAAGAATATTTCCATCAAGTTCTTGTGTGCTTCATTGCTTGAAATATATATATATATATATCTCAAAATCATTTCATAATGCATTGCATGTGAGAAAACAATCAAACAAATCTGAAAACATACTCACTAAACTACAAACAACAGTTGGTAGAAACAAGGGAAAGACAAAATAAAATTGGGGTTGATTATTACAACATTGTATTTCATAATCATGCATTTCCAGTGCAATTCTCTAACTTTAAATATTCTTTATAATCATGCATTACTTTATGTATTATTAGTTCTTGTCGATAGGGAGGTTATCTATTGCATTCCTTGAATTTTCTTTAGCAATAGTTGCTTGGCCAATGAGATTTTATTGTTTAAAATATTTTTTTGCTTTTCCCTATAGTTGGGATTTAAGGACATACGTTTTTTGTATTTGGAAAATATGATTTATCTCTTTTTCTATTGGTTTGAGTAGGGATATTATTCATTTTCGTTAATTAGGAAAATTGGGGGAAATTATATATCATGGCAAATATTTACTTAAGCAGTGAATGCATGTTTAATGCATTAAATGCAAATTTTGGGAGAATTCATTGAATTTTCTTTAGCAATAGTTGCTTGGCCATTCAAATTGTATTGTTTAAAATATTTTTTGCTTTTCCCTATAGTTGGGATTTAAAGACATATTTTTTGTATTTAAAAAATATGATTTATCTTTTTTTTTGCTGGTTGGAGTAGGGCTATTATTCATTTTTCGTTTAATTTAAGTAGGAAAATTGGGGGACATTATATATCATGGCAAATATTTAATCCCTTGGTGCAAATGTTGTGAGGTGAAGGCTTGGTGGGTACTGAAGCAGTGAATGCATGTTTAATGCATTAAATGCAAATTTTGGGAGATGTGGTCGACAGATGGTGGGTACACAGGTAGTGATTGCATAGTTAATTCATAAAATCTCAAGCGAGTGTTGGGTTTCTATTTGTGCCTAATCTTGTTTGTTTATTGTTTGTTGAAAAGCTTGTGAGTTTTTAGCTGAGCTTGAACGCAAGAAAAGCTGGAGGATCAGTAGGCTACCAGTGAGTGACTAGTATGTTTGTTTATGATATTTGATAGCTAGAAGTATTGCTTGTTGTTAGAAGGGCTAATTGGGAAAATGGGTAGAGTAAATGTCATATGCAAATTGTGGGAGTTGTGTTGGAGAATTGTTTGGTGTGCAAGCAGTGAATGCATAGTTAATTTATGAAATCTTTGGCGAGCACTAGGTTTTATTTGTGCTAATTCTCTTTTGTTTATTGTTTGTTGAAAAGATTTTGTGTTTTTAGCTTTGAGCTCTTCTCGTCCATGTTCTTTATTCTGAGAATAGTGTACTATCGGTGAGTGGCTTCTCTGTTTGTTTATGATACTTGTAGCTAGAAGTATTGGTTGTTGTTAGAAGGGCTAAGGGGTAAAATGGGTACAGTAGATGACATATGGTTAGAGGAAATACTGAATGCTTCTGGCAACGTGTTGCATTCATTGCTTGGGTGGTGAGCAACCTATCAAAAAAGCTCACAAAATACATAACATGTTCCTAGCTTTTTTTCCAAAGGCAAGTTACTGTTGTAATCAATCCATGGTCGCTACATTTGATGCATTCAGGTGTTGTCCACTATGGAGGCATTTAATGCATTGACTATGTATTCATTGTTTGGGTGGCCATTGGCCTATGGGCAAAGCTCGCAAAATACATGGTGTTTTGTTGTGTTTCATGTTTATCAATAGCATATTATATGTCAATGAAAATTATGCGATATGTGGTGGAGAGCTGGTGGGTATGCAAGCAGTGAATGCATAGTTAATTCAGATCCAACGATTAAATATTTGCAAAATATATAATATCCTCTTGTTTCCCTAATTTACTTTTACACAAATGAATAATAGGCCTAGCCGAACCAATAGAAAAAGAGATAAATTGTTTAATATATCTCAATCCAAATGAAACCATTGCAATACTAACTTGGTGCTTGGGTTGAACTGTTCCATGGATCTTGGTTACATAGCATATGTCATTCACTATACATATTTGTGCAATTAGGTCTCGTAACAACAAAAAATACTTCTAGTCATAGAAGGGCAATCACTTAAGTAACTTTGTAGAATGAACACAGTTGTAGCAAGTTATTATTACAATCGTTGAATTT
>CM021107.1:98783169-98849840 GCA_007115665.2 Sequoiadendron giganteum | reverse complement strand
AGATAGTATGATATTCATAAACATGAAACACATGAAGCACATGATAAAATTTGCACAAAAAATAGTCCAGCATAACAAATTTATAGAATAGGGGTCATTAAAGTGACACATTAAGGAAGAAAAATGACATCAAAGAGTTCTTTGAGAAGCATGATAAGTTGCAACTAGTGATAGGGAGCAATCCTAATACCTTGTGACATGTTAATGGTAAACATATGTAAACAAGAATGCTTGTCTATGCTTCACTATGTGCAAGGATAGTGAGAATGGCAAGGGTGTTACATGCAAACATGTAAGAATATAGACTTGAAACAAACTCCTCTGTTGATTCATGCATTAGAATATAATTTGCAAATCATGTGAAAAGTGTTCAGTCATAGAGAAAATAAATATTGTAGATTGTCATAGAGGTGAGTTGTTATTGCTTTGTAAAGTATCAAAGATTCAATGTGGAAGAAATTTCACTATTAGGTAAAACAAATAGAGATTATTATTACTGTATTGTTTAGGAAACCTAACTTAGAGATCCCATTGAAGTTATAGTGGGTCACATATGCTATTTATGTCATAAACATGAAATGCCAGAAGCCAGGGAGTAGGTTAGATATGGAAAAATGAATTCGTTGTACAAGATCTTGTTAATTGTGAATGCAAATTGAAGCAATGACTATGAATTGATTTCAACATTAATTCGCCTTTAGAAAAAAATAAAGGCACATTAAGCACATATTGTTAGAAGGATGAAACAATTTGCACTTTATTGTAAATTTTGGCATGCGCTTTTGTGTTTCATGTTTGTGAATAGCATATTAAGTCCCAGCTATAGAAAAAGGACAAAAATATTTTAAACAATATGATTTGATTGGCCAAGCAACTATTTTGAAAAGAAAACTCAAAAATTGTTTTTGCAGTGGTGACTTGTTTTTTTGCAAGCAATACTTCTAGATACGCCCTATTCAATAAAAGACTACAAGCTTTAGTGAGCTATAACAATTGATTTACAAAATGTTTTCCCCAGGATTTGCATATCATACTCTAATGCATCGATCGACGTAAGAGCATAGACAAACCTCCCTATTTACATTTGTTTATCATTGTAACCTTACTCTAAAAGAGTATTGGTTTATCAACATTCTATCCTTTAAGTGATAATTTATGTTTGTTGCAATACTCGCCTACTCCTTCACCTTGAATATTTCATGTCTATAGGTTACATAGCATATGTCATCTACTACATCCATTTTCCCCATTAGCCCTTGTAAAACCAAGTAAGATTTCTGATTATCTAGTTCTTTGCAATCTAAACATAATAAACAAAGTTTTGCATTCCTAAAAAATGTTGCCTGCATTCCCTATGTTTTGTTATAAACTGAATGTTGTTACTTTTTGAATTGCCTACAAAAATCTTCCCAACAAACAATAAACAAATGAGAATTAGCACAAAGATTCCATGAATTAGCTATGCATTCACTGCTCACATACCCACCAACTCTCCAACACATCTCGCACAATTTGCATATGTCATCTACTCTACCCATTTATCTCATTAGCCTGTGTAACAACAAGCAATACTTCTAGCTATCAAGTATCATAAACAAACATGTTGCTTTTGTGCAAAACAATAGTTTCATGTTTATGAATTACATGCAATTCCATTCACTATGCTCATTTGTCTATTCAATAAGTCAAGCATCATAAATAGACAGAAAAGCTACTCGTCAATAGTGCACTGATCCTATGACTCCTCCCGCGTTCAAGCCCAGCTAAAAACTCACAAGATTTTCAACAAACAATAAACAAACGAGATTAGGTACAAATAAAACCCAACACTCGCCTAAGATTTGATGAATTAACTATGCAATCATTGCCTATGTATCCACCAGTCATCAACCACATCTCCCAAAATTTAATGCATTAAACATGCATTCACTAACAATTACTATAGTAACTTGCTACAACTATGTTCATTCTACAGAGTTGCGACTAGAAGTATTTTTTGCTATTACAATCCCTAATTGCACAAATATGTATAGTGAATGGCATATTCTATGTAACCAAGATCCATAGAATAGTTGAACCCAAGCACTAGGTTACTATTGCAATCATTTCATTTGCAGTTGAGAGATATTAAATAATTTATTTCTTTCTCTATTGGTTGGAGTAGGCCTATTATTCATTTATGTAAAAGTAAACTAGGAAAATAGGACATTATATATTTTGCAAATATTTAATCACTTGATGTGAATTAACTATGCATTCATTGCTTGCATACCCACCATCTCTCCAACACATCTCACACAATTTGTATTGACATATAATATGTTATTAATTAACATGAAACACAACAACACATTATGTATTTTGTGAGCTTTTCCCATAGGTCAGTGGCTACCCAAGAAATCAATACATAGTCAATGCATTAAATGTCTCCATAGTTGACAACACCTGAACACATCAAATGCAGTGACTATGGATTGATTACATCAGTAACTTTCCTTTGAGAAAAAAGTCGTGCACATGACGTGCATATCGTCAAAAGAATGAACAATTTGCATTTTATTGTTAATTTTGTCATGTGCTTTTGTGTTTCTTATTTATGCATTCACTGCTTGCATGCCCACTAGCTCTCCAACACATCTCACACAATTTTCATTGACATATAATATGTTATTCATAAACATGAAACACAAAACGACATTGTGTATTTTGCAAGCTTTGTTGATAGGTTGCTCGCCACCCAAGCAATGAGTACAACACCTTGCTCAAAGAATTCAGTCTTTCCCCTAACCATATGTCATCTATTGTACCCATTTTCCCCCTTTGGCCTTCTAATAGCAACCAATACTTCTAGCTAATCTTGCAGCTCCTCCTGCATTCAAGCCCACCTAAAAACTCACAAGTTTTTCAACAAACAATAAACAAACGAAATTAGGCACAAATTAACTATGAGGCTCGCTAATAGGCTGGCAACTACCCACACAATGAATACATACTTAATGCATTGAATTCCTTCACAGTTAACAACACCTTACTTCAATCAGAGATTAAATTTACAAGTTCCACTATTATGTAAAAAGTAGCTATCACTGTATTGTTTACAAAACCTGAATTAAGAATGCTACCAAAGTAATAGTAGATGTCAAATGCTATGTATGTCATAAACATGAAACAATACAAGCCAAGAAGCAAGCTAGAAATGCAAAAGAAAATGCTTTGAGAAAGTTCTTGTTAATTGTGAATGCATCAAATGCACTGCCTATGCATTGATTACAACAATGACTTGCCCTTGTGCAAAAAGCCAGGCACATGAAGCACATATTGTCAAAAGAGTGAGACAATTTATATTTGATTGTTAATTTTGTCTTATGCTTTTGGCGCATGCACTACCAAAATTTTCATTCAATACCTAAATATTTTTGAAACTTTATTGTTTGCTTCTATTGTTCTACTTTTATTCTATCTATAGTAAGAAAACTAGAATGTATTCCTTTGCATTTAAATTATCCAATTTGATCGACCAGCTAAGCTTGTGAAATGCAGAACAAATGATTGCAATAGTATTGGTCTTGTGCTTAGTGTATTTTTCAGCATTAATTGCTTTATGTTTATGAATAGCATACAACATGTCATCCACTATGCTCATTTTTCTAATATGTCCCTGTAACAGGGACCATTGTTTACAATTTTAGCGGGAGACAAGCATCAATATTGGTGCAAATATAGTCAACTGTTGAACAAGGAAATGCAAGGTCAGTTTCTTGTATCATTGTTCTTCTTAGTTTCCAATGAAAGAATTTAATGTCTATGCAAAATATCACCTTTGTTGTTGTGCACTTATGTGCAAAGCACTAGAGATTTAGCATATATACAAATTAAGCCCAATTAGCATTTTGTACAGCATAATACTTTATACATTTTGAATGGAGACAAGATATTAAAATATAGGAATAATAGACGTTGATAACTATGGATATGCAAACTGCTCACAAGTTTACAACATAGACACTGTACTTCAAAATAATAGGCTATGTAGGATAGGCACATTTGAGTACAATGTTGGAGACTGTTTGTTTGACTCATTCCAAGTACTGTTGAACAATCAATATACATCAGTTGAGCTACAAAAAGGAACAGTAGATTACTTATTAGATTGCCTTGCGAAAGGAGATAGAGATGCAATTAAATCATATAGCTTTGACCTTGATCCTGAAGCTCTATATAGGCTGCACAAAGTGCATGAACTTGATACATATTTACGTAGAATGTGCCTGTCTGTGAAACTAGGCACAAGTAACAATGAAACCGGTTTATGGGGAGACTTATGTTTTGTATTCAATGGCTATCCAAATGGTTGAATATAAAGATATGTGTTTGGTCAACAATATCAGGAAAAAATTACTTGCACTTTAAAAAACTAGCCAACTCACCTACATATTATATATTGTTCCATTATGCAAACCCTGAAAATGGGCATTTTGAACCACTCCAAAGAATACAACCAAACATTTTTTATAGCCAATGGCCATTAAGGTTAAATTAGCTTAAAAAATAGATTAGAAACAATACACAATACCAAATTACCAATCGCAACAAAAAGTAGAAGGTAGACAATAACAAAAGCAATACCATTCACACAACTGAACGAAAGCATGTAAAACATAACTCAATTGTAAGACTGCAACACCTTAATAACTTTATTAGAAATAGTAAAAAAAATATAGCTAAACCTATGAGATCAAATAAGGAAAAGAAATTGTCACCAATAGAGCTTTACGAAAGAACAATTCAAGATATGCCAAAATACACATGCACAATCTGCCAAATGTTGTGCTTTAGCAAAGATACTAGAATATTCAAAGAGAAACAAAAGGAGATATATTACCAACTACTACAGTCAAGGTCCATTGCATTGACAAATTGCATATGTCAAATATGCTACTCTACAGTAACACAATCCATTATACCAAAGTATGCTACACCACACAAAATTCAAACTATTAAACCATTGTCATGTGTCCAACTTTTGTCCCAACTAGAAGAATGGCTTATCTCGTTGAGAATTGCATTTGCACAAATCTGGGAACTAGGATACAAAGATCTCAATTAGGACTAACAGGTTCTATCATTAATGTTCCTATTGGCATGAAAATTATACAAAAAGCATTACTGCAATCAGCTAACAACACACAAACAATTGTTATCTCACTCAAAAGACGATTGGAATACAAGAATGCATTTCAAAAAGGAATGGTTCAGCCCAATGTCATCATGGAATCTTTGGCTCAATTGTTAGAGGCAACATTATACAAAATGCAAAATTTCCAAATAAACAAGGATTGGGAATATTTTTTACATACCAATGATGAACTTGAAGAGAATACTAGACCTGACACAAATGAAACTAAATCAGATAGTGACATAGAACACAAGAACCCATTTGAAACCTTGGTCCATGGATTCACTAAATCTAGAAATATGCATAACATGGAAGACAAAATCATTGAAATAGTACCTGTAGAACAAAACTATCCAGTTGGAATCTTTAAAGACAAATATGCTGAGGAGATGAACTTTCCAACATTATTCTTTGGCAAGCCACGCGATGATGACATTCTAAAAAACTTCACATACCACAAGATTACACAATGGGAAGTTTTACAATCAAATAAAAAATTTGCATATCACATGACAAACATATTTTTCAAAACAATTAAGATTCTAATACTACAAGTCTTGTCTACAATATCCGTAAGAATATGAAAGGGCCAACTAAAAGGGCGTAAGCTACTCGCGAAGGACGTGAAACACAAACCAAACCTTAAAAAATGATAAATTCAAATATTGGGTATTTTGACTTCAAAATAATAAGAATATCCCCAGACTATACACAACAACTTAAGAAAAATGTTTTTGCAATGATACACCAACTAGGACCACCAACGTTTTTCCTTACTTTCAGTAGTGCAAAATAGAATTGGGATCCTCTAACAAGCACACTACAAGAATTACACAATCAACATCAATCAGTTCAAAAACAACAAGATTCAATTGCTAAAGCAGGCATAGACAAATTTTAACTGATAAAAAAGGACCCTATTACTTGTGTGTGATACTATAGGCATAAAATAAACGCAATAAAAATTGATGCTTACAGATAACTCTATCTTTGGAAATGTTATTGATTAATTTTTTGTGACTAAGTTCCAAAATTGAGGGAACGAGCATGACCATATGCTAATATGGGTCAAAAATACACCAATCTACACATAAAACAACACAAACATCATAGCCTTTGTTGACAAGTACATTAGTTGTAGCACTGACCATTTGCAGCCTAAGCTAGCTAGTTTATAAAAGCATCACCACACAAAGAAATGCAAAAGATCAAAGAAAACACTTTGCAGAAACAATTTCCCTTTTCCACCTATGCGAAAGACACAAATACTTTCACCAGTACTGGAAAAGGCTGAAAAAATAACTTCAACTGTTGCCAACGTATTCTCAATCTTGCAAAAAGAAAACTACAACAAAGAATACACTTTAGACATGTTTTTAAATGACATAAACATAACTCAAATTGATTATATCACAGGTTTAAACTCTACAATAAACAGGCCAACACTTTTTTTACAAAGGAAACCATCATAAATATGGAACAATAGTTTTGCAAGGAAAATACCAAATCTTTGGAAGGCTAATACAAATGCCCAATTCGTGCTAAATGCATATGTTGCAACAATGTACTGCAGCTCTTACATTGCAAAGGTTGACAAATCAATGACATATGCATTCAAAAGAATACGTAAAGACCACCAACAAACAAACATCGATGCGATAAAAATGATAAGTAAACTTGGAAATGTGTTGTTGAACTTGCAACAAATATCAACACAACAAGCCGTTCATATTGTTTTATCACTTCCACTAAACTTTAGCTCAAGAAAATGCATTTTCATTAACACACGGTCTGACAATGATCGTACATTCATACTAAAATCTGTTAAGCAATTAAATAATGAACCAGATGAATCTGAAAATGTACTCTCCAAATCTATAGTCAACTTTTATTTAACACGTCCTCAAACATTGATAGACATATGTTGCAGAATTTGTTTCAAGCTACAATATAAATGGAACTACAGTTAATCCAAAATCCAGGCCAAATGTAATACGGTTTATAAATTTCAACAAGCACTTTGATCTAGACAATCATTGTAGAGAGCAATTAGTGCTCTATGTACCATTTTCAGTGAGTGAAAGCACACTAAAACAAAAGTTCAAGAATCGTGCAAAGTTCACTCGCACCACAAGTTCTGAATGGGGTGACATAGAAAAAGCACTTAACAAGCTTGAGTCCCTTGATGATGACAACGACAATGAGTCATTAACAACAACAAAAGGTAGACAAAGAGAACAATATGACATTCAAATAGATCTTCCAAACATAGGGCGCATAAAACCAAATACAATGTGGCACACTTCATTTGAAATTGTCAGGCATCCACAGATTATTGAAAACAACGAATACTAAAAACTAAGGCAAACGTTGAACAACGAACAACAAGCAATTGTTAAAGATGTTTTAATGAAAAAGATGAAAAACATAAACAAGCCTTTGCATTTGTTCCTAACCGGTGGAGCAGGAACTGGAAAGACTTTCACTGCAAAATCCATATACCAAGCTCTAATTCGCATTTATAGCAAATCTATTGACAACAATCTGACAAACCAAAGGGCTTATTAACTGTGTATACAGGTAAAGTAGCTTACAACCTAGGTGAAGCCACATTGCATTCAACATTCCACATCCATTCAATACATTAGATTTTCTGCTTTGGCTTCTGAAGCACTAGAAACTGTGTCCAAGCACTATGATCAATTACATGTACTGCTTATAGACAAAATATCGCTAGTGGGCTCAACATTTCTACGCTACTTTGATAGACGACTACGAGACATAATGCAAATGCCTACAATGTACTTTGGAAACCTTGATACAATATTCTATGGTGATCTCTATCAAGTGCAACTTGTCCTTGACTCCATTGTATTTGAAAATAAGCCCACTGTAACTGAATTAATGCCTTACAATTTTTGGAAAGAAAATGTAAAATGCTACTCATTAGTTACAACAATGAGACAAAAGGATGAAAAATTTAATACAATCCTCAATAGAATACAAATAGGCTTACAAACAATTGATGACATATATTATCTTAACCAACTTTGCTTCTGCCCTGCACCTTCTGATCCAGCAAGTTTCCATACTTGTTCTATAGAAAAGCTGATGTCGACACACACAACAATAAAATGCTATTAGTCATCCCTACTCAAATGATAGTACTAAAAGCAATAGATGAGCATGAGGAGAATTACAATGCAATACAACTTTATAGTCATACAACCACTCTTCCACCTCAAATATACTTGAAACAGGATATCCTTGTTGAAATCTAGATGCAAGCAACTACAATACACAAGATGGCCTAGTAAACGGTTTCGATGGAATATTTAAAGCATATACAACACACGACATTGATATTGTTTGGCTCAAATTTACCGATTCAACAATTGGTCAGCAACAACGCACAAAACTAGTACAATACTACACTGATCTCATTGACAAAATATGGGTTCCTATATTACGCATTGTTAAACCCATATAGAAAAATTCATCGAACAAGAAAATTACAATAAGAAAAAAATTCCCAATACAAGTAGCATGTGCACAAACCATTCATCAATCACAAAGCCTAACAATGCAAGCTTTGGCTTTTGACCCAACAAGCATAAGACAACATGGCTTAACCTATACAACACTATCACAAACAAAGAAAATAGACTCACTATACTTGTTAAAGCCTTTAGTTACAAAAAAAATTAAGGTTAATGACAAGATACACCTAGAAATGCATCGTCTCTAGTCAATTGCACAATGGAAACTTGACATTCAAACTGCATGTCCACATGATACAATGCCTATGCTTCTATGTACACTAAACACTCATGCATTCAAACCACATGCAGATGGCATTGCCAATGACTATGACACAATGCAATCCGACATTTTGTGTTTACAAGAAGTGCAAATGCATATCTTCCAACCAACTGTATTGTCGCAAGATTTTAATACCTTTGGTATAAATATGATACATGGCATAACAAATTTTACCAAGAAACACTTGCACGTGTCAAAAGAAAAATAACATAACTCAAAAAATTTTGAAGCCATCATAGTCACAATACTGCAACGTACCAATGAACTTAATATCTGTAATATTTATGCAAGGCCCAATATTCCCATACAAGAAATAATAAAAATTCTACAAGCTATTATTGCATACACAGGTACCAAAAACATATTGTACATTGTGGGCAGCTTTAATATTGACATGTGTTCAAAAACCAAAACCAAAAGAACACTCCAAAATTTCATGGAAACTAACAACATTCATTTTTTGTTAAACGAGTCACATAGCCTACACAGGCCGCTCATCGACCATGTATGGTCAAATTCAACCACAAATATATGCAATATTTATAGATTTGATGCATATTGGACCGACCACTTTCCTGTTTTCCTAAATTTCCATCTCAACCATTGAATCAATTCAACATTACACCATATCTAAGCATATATCAATAATACATTTTGCAATGCATTCTCCAATACTATATCACTACTTTGCAAGCACATGATGGATCAAACAAAAAGACCACAACAGCAAATGCAAACCATGGAAGACAACACAAGCAAACAATAAACAATTTATTATTTTTCCCTATCACATTCATTTTTGCATAGTCTAAATATAAGATTTATATTTATCTTACCATTTGTAGAACAAAAGTCAAAAAGACTATCAATTGAAGACTTGAATACACAGAAAGTTGGCGACAGATTTCAAGGTGGTGTTCTAGTTGTCTACAAGGCAACTTTGGACAAAGTAAATAAAACACGCAAGGTCCTGCGTGCTAATCTCATAGAACTAAAAGAAGAAATGATAATTACATTGAATATCAATAGAAACCTTGTCCAGGAACATCAGCACAAAAAAAGTCTTGCCATCTTGCCATTTGTAGAACAAAAGTCAAAAAGACTATATCAATTGAAGACTTGAATGCACGAAAAGTTGGCGACACATTTCAAGGTGGTGTTCTAGTTGTCTACAAGGCAACATTGGACAAAGTAAATAAAACACATGAGGTCCTGCGTGTTGATCTCATAACTAAAATAATAAATGATAATTACATTGAATATCAATAAAAACCTTGTCCAAGAACATCAGCACAAAAAAAATCCAGTATTGGGAGTCTCGATATCAGGGTCCCCCCAAATTGCGCCTAGAACAAATTATGACAGAGGGGACTGCGATTGCATACTTATATTGACAAACACAAGCACAGTTAAAAGCAAGCCTTGCTTCTCTGCAAATTACTATTTCATTCTAGATACAACTATCAGCCAGTTGTTGGAAGCCACAAATCATATCCAATAGGGACAATAGGTGCTTTGGTTGTTGGTGCTAAGAAAGTAGGCAACCAATATGCACTTGACATCAAAGATGGCAAAGCAGTCTATGACAGAGCAGTACAGGTAGAAATGTCTCCCTGCCATACAATACTAATCAATTTTAACTTTCTTTTATATCCTTGTGTTGTCTACAAAAATTTTAGTGCAACAAAAACTAACATTGTAATTCCTACACAGCTGCAACTTCGTCCATCTCATGAACAACAATACTTGCAAATAGAAGAACAACTACATAGGAATAAAACTCTAGCATATCTTTTCAAAAATATCCTAAAAAGCATAGACCATAGGAACATGTTCCACATAGGCAGATAGACATTTCTTTGCAAATTGAATGACAAAAGAACAATGGAAAAGCTAACTGTTTTAATTAAATCAACATCTAAGGTGACTTTTTAAAATTCGCATTGTTGTATGATTTAAAGTTTTCATAATTTCCCCTTCTAACATATCACATTGGCATATTTTGGATTTCAGGTACATTAAAAGCAGCAAATGCACTTTCAAATCCATTTGAAGCTTTTTGCTCATTTTACAATTACAAATTCAACAATTATGGCATATGCTCTAACAAGACATCGCTCATTGTAACCAATGTGACAAGCAAGTGAGTTACATATACTCACTTCATCCTAAAACTATTATCATAACAAATGACAAGCAAACAATCCATTGTTCAAATCAAAACCATGTCCTCCAACAACTGTTGCCTGCTCTTCAAAACATGAAATATGAAGACTACGTGAAGGACAAATCAGCAGTTATATTTGCACTACGGGACTTCACTGCCAAAAGACACTTCAGCCTCAATCCAAACAATGTCATCATAGATGCTATTTTCCAAACTGAATGAACAACACATGCTACAACAAGGTAGAAAACTATATTGATATAAATACTATTCCCCTCTTCGATTTCTAGCATTTGTTTAAAACTATATAAAAATATTGCTTCTATACTAATCATGATACTCAAATTGCAGGTGCCGAAGATACACAATCAATTGCAAAGTTGCCTGCCATTGGATGCACCCACACTTCTCTTTTTGTTACGCTTATTGTCATGGTTATTTGGCCTATATTGCTATATTTCATGTTTTAAGGACTAAACTTCTTCACTCTCATTCTACAATAAACATGTTTTTCCTTTAAATGCTAAACAACACTTAATTTTCTCATGTTCCTCTTAAACTAAATTAAAAGCCAGTATTACAACTTTTCAATCTACTATATGCCACAAATATAAAATATGTATGTTTTTTGTGACCAAATGATTGTTGCAATCGTTCCATTTTAATTTGACATGCACCTCGAGTGTCTGCTGAGTTTTATTTATACTAATTCTCCTTTGTTTATTGTTTGTTGAAAACCTTGTATGTTTTTAGCTCTGTGTTCCCCTCTTCCATGTTCTTTACTTTACAAACAGTGCACTACTGGTGAGCGGTTTCGCAATTTGTTTACCATACTTGATAGCTAGAGGTATTGCTTGCTTAACTATGTATTCATTGCTTGCATGGCCAAAAGCCTATTAGCAAAGCTTGCAAAATACTTAATTTTATTTTGTGTTTCATGTTCATGAATAGGATACTATATGTCAATGCAAAGGGATGTGCAGGCAGTCAATGCTTAATTAATTCACATCTACCAATTAAATATTTGCAAAATATATAATGTCCTATTTTCCTAATTTACTTTTCCAGAAATGATTAGTACCCCTGCTCCAACCAATACTAAAAGAGATTTACTATATCTCTCAATTGCAAATCAAACCATTGCAATACTAACCTACTGCTTCACTCCAACTATTCTATGTATCTTGCTTACGTAGCATATATCACTCACTATACATATTTGTACAATTAGCCCTTGTAACAACAAACACTACTTCTACTCACAACAAGGCAGTTGCTTAAGTAACTTTGTAAAATGAACATAGTTGCAACAAGTTACTATTGCAATCCTTGAATTTTCTTTTGAAATAGTTGCTTCTTGGGATTTAAGCACATATTTTTGGTGTTTGAAAATTATGTTTTCTCTTTTTCTATTGGTTCGAGTAGGTCTATTACTCATTTTCCTTTAAGAAAATTACAAAGATAGGGGGGACATTTGCAAAATATATAATGTCCTATTTTTGTAATTTAGTTTAACAAAAATGAACAATAGGCCTACTCCAATCAATCGAAAAAGAGATAAATTATCTCAAACACTTAAGTATTGAATGCAAATTCTACAAAGATTCACTTGGTACTTGATTTAGTTTTGTTTGAACTATTTACCTCCTGCCTCTGTTTCTATGTGTAGATAAATGAGTAGCAGCATGCACTTTATAACAAAATATAAAAAAAAAGATACAACATAATTCTCAAACACCAAAAATATGTCCATAAATCCCAACTATAGAAAAGAGGACAAAAATTATGAAATACAATTCAATCGACAAGCAAGTATTTGAAAAGCGGATTCAACAATTGCAGTAGTAAATTAGGAAAACACCATGTATCTTGGTTCCATGGCAAATGTCAATGACTATAGCTATTTGTACAATTAGGACTTATACCAACAAATAATACTTATAAATCTGACTTACCCAATACACATATGAGCATAGTGAATGGCATGCTATCTAATTCATAAACATGAAACTTCTTTTTGCACAAAAGTAGATTAATATTGCAATTAGCTAGTGGGTATGTAAGCAGTGAATGCATAATTAATTCATAAAATCTCGAGCGAGTTTTGGGTTTTGTTTTGTTTGCTAGGCATTGTTTGTGATTTTTGTGGGGTGTTGTCGATGGTGGAGGCATTTAATGCATTAAGTATTCACAAAATACATAATTTCCTTATGTGTTTCATGTTTATGAATAACATTATATGTCAATGCAAATTGTGCCTAGCATTGCATAATGTTTCAATTAACTAATGCACCTTTTTTGCATTATGTTTTTTTGCTTTTCCTCAAGGTATTGCTAACTATTACAAGCTCATAAATGGGAAATAGGTACAATATTGTGTGATATGTATTGGAAAGTCGATGGGTATGTAAGTAGTGAATGCATTGTTAGTTCATGCAATCTCAAGCGAGTGCTAAGTTTTGTTTTGTTTGTTGGACATAATGTCCTTCTCTGTCTCATGTTTATGAATAACATATTATATGTCAATGCAAATTGTGCCTAGCCATTGCATAATGTTTCAATTAACTAATGCACCTTTTTTGCATTACATTTTTTTGCTTTTCCTAGAGGTGTTGCTTACTGTTACAAGCCCACAAACAAGAAATAGGTATAGTAGATTACAACCCACTGAACTATTTAGTCTCCTATTGAATAGGGTCCCAACCCTTACAATAAATTTATTCACTAGAATTGGACATTTTAACATGTGTTTGAACAACCAAACCTGATTAGAAACAAAGGGAAAAAATCATCGAAAATTCTAACCTCGTAGTCTTTTTTCAAGAATCAAATGTATTTGCACCTGTGCAGGTCTTCCTCTCTGGTCCAAATGCAAAAAATGGTTTATGTTACAAGGACAATTTGATTATGCATAAACATGTGACAGAAAAGCACATGACAAATTTCAGAGTAAAATGCAAATTGTCTCACCCCTTTGACGATATGTGCTTCATGTGCCCCGCTTTTTTCCCAAAGACAAATTACTCTTCTAATCAATCCAATCACTGCATTTCATGCATTCACAATTAACAAGACCTTGCCCACACCATTCAGCTTTCCAAATCTAGCCCATAATAGTGAAAGTTCTTCTACATTCAATCTCTCATTCTCTACAAAGCAATAACAACTTACCTCTTTTGCAGTTTGCAAAATTTGGTAGCTTTTCTCAACATGTCCTTTGCCAAGCTATATTCTAATGCATCAATCAAGGAACAAATTTGTTTCAAGCCTATATTCCTGCATGTCTACATGTAACACCCTTGCCATTTTCACAATCCAAGCACTCAATCGACATTTAGAAGCTTTACAACACACAAAAGCATAATCAACCACTCTCGTTTACACTTGTTTACCATTGACAGTTTACGAAGTATTGGCATTACTTTAACAACCCCTATTCTACAAATTTATTGTGCTTGTCCATTTTTTCAATGTTTCATGTTTACTAATAACATATTGTCTGCCACAATTTGCATTTAATAGACTATTGTCTCTCATCCATCACTCATACAATTTAATGCATTAAACATGCATCAACTGCTTTACTACCTACCACCCCATCGTCAAAGCTCGCGTTGCATGCATCCATTGATTAAATATTTGCAAAACATATAATGTCCTCGTACTTTCCTAATTTACTACTACAATTGTTCAATCTGCCTTTAAATACTTGCTTGTTGATTCAAAATGTATTTCTTAAAATTATTTTCTCTATTCTATAGTTGGGATTTATGGACATATTTTGTGTGTTCGAAAATTATGTTTTATCTCTTTTTCTATTGGTTATAGAAACTATTATTCATTTTCATTTAAATAAATTGCGAAAATAGGGGAACATTATATTTTATGTAAAATAATTAATCAATGTATGCGAAATGCACAAGCTTTGGCCGACCGACTAGAGGGTAATAACCATGTAAATTACAAAATAGATGTGTCATCGTAACATAGAAACATGTCATATTAAACAAAACAAATTGCATTACAAGGTGAAAACATTGGTTTAAAAAGACTAACCAACTAACTAGCTATGATATATTCATTTCTAATTATTCCAAAGTTTTTTTACTTGCTCATATTATTTTCATAGTTTAACATTTAAAAAATATAACCTTAGAATTATAAAGTTCTCAAATACAAAAGCAAAAAACACGCAATAACTCATGTACCACAAATTCCTATATTCCTTGACCTTTTACAAAGTGCATTTACAACTCAATGCAAAAAAATTATATTTAATATAATTTTAAATTATACATTTAATATCAATTATACTCAATGCAAACATTTTATATTTAATTTAATTTGAAACTAAACTACCATCCCTAATATAGTTCATATAATTGATTAACGCTATCATGCCCACTAACTTTAATCTACTTGCATCAACACAACCACATTTCCCTTTGTCCTCTCAACGCAACAACATTCTCCTTTGTCGGTAGGAATTTGACGGGCTGCGTCACTTGTTCTCTAACGTATGTATGACCTTGTGATCGTGCATTGCC
Source organism: Sequoiadendron giganteum (assembly GCA_007115665.2). Classification (NCBI taxonomy): domain Eukaryota; kingdom Viridiplantae; phylum Streptophyta; class Pinopsida; order Cupressales; family Cupressaceae; genus Sequoiadendron; species Sequoiadendron giganteum. The sequence goes on along the minus strand of CM021107.1, from coordinate 98,834,128 downwards.
AAGTTATTTTTTGTTATGCAATTTGATATTATTTGTTCAACAAAATTGATAGTTTAAGGCACTCTTATTTACCGACAGTACTTTAGTTAACTTGCATGGCATATGACACAAATGACGGCCTTTCAAAGAAGACAGAAAATCCCAAAAATATCCAATACATTCTATCGTTTGCATTGGCAATTTGATAAATATTTTCCTTTGCAATCCATTTCTATCATTCGAAAACCAACAATATATTGTAGAACTATTGGTTACACCCTGCAAAATACCTTCTCTCCTCCGGCAGCAAAAGGAAACACTTGAACTCATCAAAATCAGAGGGAGGATCTACGGGTCCATAACAAAATCATAAAGGCTATTGCACCAGTGATTGTTAGCACCCCTCTTCTTGATCGCATATATTCTTTCCATGTTAATGGACCAGTAATCTTAAGTGATATATCATGGATCTGATCTTTTGTTGCTTCTAATGAACCTGAATTGTCTATTACAATATCAGCTTTTTCTCGTTTCAAATCCAATGGCAATTGAGAATTTATTCGATTCAATGCCTGTTCTTCAGAGATTCCATCCCTAGCCATAAGCCGCTGAAGTTGAGTTTCAGGTTCAACCCAAATCACTATAATGGGCTTTGTGAGCCAGTTCATTTTCGCCTCAAATAATAAAGGAACATCAAGAACAATTGTTTCAGATCCCTTTAACCAAAGCTTCGCTATTTCCCAGTAAATACCAAAACCAATATATGGAGCCAATGCCCTACACAAGAAGACCAGATTTGAGTCAAACTCTGAAATAATGGAACTAATGAACTTCATTTGTAACGAAACTACTCTATGAACACAAAGACAAATATAAGCGACAAAAAAGATAAACTCAATCAACCTCATCAACCATACTGTGTATTAGGACACCTATAGAAGGGTACAAGGCTAGATAAATTCTCAAGCACTTCACATTCAAGCAAAACTTTTGCAGCCTAGAAAATGACACCTCTAAAACAATGGCCTTCATAATGGAATAATAATTTCTAGAGGTGACTAAATCCTTCAGAGTTTGTAGGGACTGATCTTGTTCAAGTCTTAGAGCCCATAACAGTATCAAAGATCCAATTGTGCTTTCAGTACTTGTGTTCCTGCAAAAGGAGCATTTTCATAACTTACACTTTTGTCAGATGTGAATATGTTTTGCCTTAATCATTCAGCCAAGAACAAATATAAGTGACAAAAAAGACAACTCAATCAACCTCAGCAAGCTGACTGTATACTAGGACACTTGTAAAAGAGCGTGAGGCTAGTTATATTCCAAGCACTTCAGATTCAAGCAAAACTTTTGCAAATGACACCTCTAAAACATGGTCTTCAATATGGAATGAGGATTTCTAGAGGTGACTAAGTCACGAAACCCTTCAGAGTTTACAGGGACTGGTCTTGTTCGAGTGTTGCAATCCATAAAAGCATCAAAGCCCAATTACACGTACTAATGTTCCTGCATGTATTCATAATTTACATTTTTTATCAGATGTGAATGTGTTTTGCCTTAACCATTCAGCTAATAACCTGGTGACAGCTTACTTCTATAATTATTCGAATGAGACAAGAATCGTTACAAGAATCGTTACAAGAACATTAGTTTTAAAAACTTCATAAAATAAATGCTCATTCGTGAAATGATCCGGTTATTGTGCCCAATATGAGAATTACAGATATTCTCAACACAACGGATAACACATTGAAGTAATAACCTATTCATGAACTTATTTTAATTATAACATCCAGCGAACACCAGAATTAAAAAGATACAGATCAGATTAGCATATACCTTACAACAGAAGGATAATTCATTTATATGCTATGTTTCACCAAGTACCTACTATGTGGGGATATACGGAAATGTTCGAATGCTGGAGAGAAGCCCAGATTCAGAGGATGTGCAGGGGACATCGGCCTCAAAAAGCATATGTTACCTAAGATTAGAAAAAGAAAAACTTATTCTAAAATTTATGAAAAATCATGGAACCATAAAATTTGCACACTGCAATTTTGCGTTATTTTCCCACAACAATTTTCCTCTATGATGTTTGCTCACAATTATCTGACATCGACTATTTATCATTGCAATGGTTTCCTTGACCCTATCTTTTTAACAAAACTAACTAATTTAAATTGCTACATTAGCCTCTCGCTTATCTGCTAGCTTTTCTAATTTCTTTTATTGGGTTGAACACACGCACTTCTTATTGTTTTGTAGTTTTCTCATATACTGGTTTGAAACTATACTAAATTACTTTTGGCAAAAGTTGTATATTCTGCTAACAATAAAAATTAACCAAGTCAACCTTTAAGGGCTCCTTTACCATTGTAATTTTTAAATCATCAAATCATTGGTGGAAAATGCTTTCTATTTACTGTTCTACAAAATAAGACTCCAAAAGGGACCAATCTGTGTATCCAAAACACAAACTTAGACCCCTAGGAGAATACTGATTTTGGTAGCATGCCTTAAAAATTATTCACAAGTCATTTTTGAAGCATACAAAGAATTAGGCATTTAAAATGATGATGAAAGCGCAAATATGAATGCTATAACAAAAAAATCAAAAAACTGTTTGTGAAAGAAACATCTACAAAACAGAGGTGATGCTATACTCTCATACTTTCCCTTGTTTCTCCACTAGCATTAGTTTCATAGGATCCTGGTCTCTTGTTTGAAATTTTGCTTGTTGCAGTTGATTTTCTCTTTCCATCTTTGAATTGGAAGGCCCTTTTCCCCATCACTAGAGATGTCATTCGCGCAGGTGAGAGGGAATGAAACTATAACTACAGTAAAATTGTCTTCTGTGAGCTAGAATGAGGGGAACAACTTCTAGCTGTTTAGGAAAATGAAGATTTAGGACAGAAGGTTAAAGTATTGATGGGATAATGAAAAACTGGAAAACTTTGAAGATATATGGATTAAATATTGTATTTTCCTATCTTTTATTGAATCCAACATGCCATTGTGTGGAATGAGCTGCCCCTTTATATTTCTGAATTTGTCTCTTTTTATGTCTTAAGGGGTTTTTTTGTTATAATTGACAGATTTCTTTCCCTTTGTTGCCTGATTCTTTTCTTTCCACAAACCCTTTATCTTTTTGCAACAAATCCTTGACTGGACATAACAGTTTATACACACTTAGAGGCAATTTATTTCAAACATTTCAGTTGGACCAAGGCTCATTGGTTTCCGTTTAAGATTCATAATCAGCAGCAATAGGTCTATTATTGATCTGTGTGGATCATAAAGAAATTTAATTAATTATTTTTTTAACAGTAAAGTGAATCCATTAAGAGATCAAGAACAAAAACAGCTTGGAATTCTGCAGGGTCATTTTTTACTTTGAGGGATGAATCTGTGCCCATGGATTTAAACCCATAAATGTGGAAAGGACCTGGGTCAAATCCACACCCACAGAAAGACCCCCAAAAATGCAAAACAGAATACAAAATGAAATTTCCACTTCCAGTTTCCAGGGGGTTTTCTTCTAGGGCCCAGGATAACTCTCCAGCACAAACATCAATTATAAATATAAGTGGGAAGTATGTCTTTACACATGGGGGGATTCATTAAATGTTGTATTGATCAAAATAAGGACTCAGTTGGTTCATTAGTGCAAATGAGGACTGAGACAATTGTTTATGCCATTGATGGAGTGAGGGGCGGATTGCATCCATAACAATTCATTGTACTTGGTAATATCGTGAATATTATTGAGGGAGTACGGCATTTGCCACTACCAAAACTAGTTTTCCCTCTTTGAGGATTTCCCGAGTAAAATTGTTGGGTTCATATTATGTGGATTCTTTTATTCCAGGAATGTTGTTTTCCTATTTTAAAACATCTCTCTTTTAAAACTGCCTTTTGATTAATCAAGTAGAACAGTAAATTTAAATATTTGAGGTTCTTGAACTCTAGATCAATTTGAGAATTAGAGATCAATCATCCTCCTCCCCACCTCTATAGATACCATAAAAGCACTTGTTCATGAAAGAACACAAGTAATCACAAAACAGCAATTGTTTATATGCCATTTAGTATGATACAATAGATACAAACAAGGAAACGCAGATTAGACGTGTCATACAATACAATGGATGCAAACAATACCCCATTCAAACGTGTTTTTCTCAGAAAATGCTCTATAATTCGAACAAGCATCCTTAAAGTGCACACAAACCAAAAATGGCAGTTAGTTCAAAAATTGCAATGATTTTTTCTGCAATAAAATGCTGACAATTTTTTTAGGGAATTAGCATTTAATAACTTTGATGGAAGTTAAAATTGAAATGATTTTGGTCTTCTGAAATATTTAATGACATATTTATCATATTTGTTAGAATGTTCATATTTAATGCATACTATATGTTTTCCCCTTAAGCCACACTACAGGTGCTTGGCACTCCTACCCTAGTTCTGATACCACATGTTATGCTACAACTCATATGGACCAGCTAGGACTCAAACCTAGTGATGTCCTTCCAACTGATTCCTCAGTGACTTCTAAAGATCAACCAAACCTTATGGTCAAAGACACTGGGAGGTTGGCCAACGAATAGAAGATAAGCTTTCTACTTACTCTCCTCTACACTTCAGGCTCCAGAGGACTTAGGGGGGCCACCCTTTAATGACATTGGATATGAATATCAGACAAAGTTACATCACAATGCCTAGCAGATACTAAACTTCATACAAATGGACAAGGATTCATATAATTGCATACATAACCAACTCATTCCTTGTCATCCTTAAGACTCTGGTATGAAGTATGAGAATAATTATAAAAAAGTTACAAAATAGCTTTTCATTTGTAAATTTGAAAATATTTTCTAAGAATGGAGGAAAAGCCCAAAGTCGGACCGCTGCCTATTAGGGGCTACAAAGTAACAATGCCATGTGTGTTGTGCCCAATCAAAATTTTTGCTTCATTAAGGCATTTTGTAAAGAGTAAAAAGTCTTGTAAAAATGGTCGTCAAAATTCAAATTTTCTAAAAATAGACTTGAGTCAGGGTTATCTATCATTGGGGATTTGTACAACACCTCCAAGGAAGTAGGACCTTACTTCGATCTGTTTTCTGTCGATGTGATTGTTATCCTCTAAACTTCCATATAGGTGAGTGATTTGTGAGATGCAATATATGCTTTACCTACAAGTCTTGCCTTAAAAAAAAAAAGAAATTGATAATCTGACTGTGGGACTTGTTGCACATTTTAAATACAAAATAACAAAATTAATTGAAATGCATTTCAAACCAGAATAAATAGGTTTAAAATTTGAATAAAAATCATGTTTTTGCTACTCTATACCATACACTAATTTAAAATACAACAATTTCATTAAAAAAAAAAAATTAAAAGTAAAAATAGCACTAATCAGCATTGATTCTGATTTAAATGCATCACAAACATGCCTAAATGTGCAAATGAAGTATTTAGGAATGAAAACAAATTCTAGAAATACTTGGAAAAAATTGAAACCTCAATTTTATTTCCATGTCCCCAGAATGATACTGCATGTCTGTAGCATAAACACAATAAATGAACCGAACTGCTTTTGAAACTTCAAACAGTATAGCCGTTTTCTTCATAATCTAAACATGGTGCCTTTTCTTTTATTGTACACATTCTTTTGCATTGAATATGCAAGATATTTCCAGTGAAAAAGTTCATATAATGGAGATATTTTGGATTTTCTAGTACTTTTTTTCCATAATTCAAATTACATCAACTCTTTCGGTTTGGGTGTGCATGGCTTATGCAAAATCTAGCACTAGATGGATAATAATTAATAACAATTCAATTTAATCAAAATAGAGTCCTCATATAAATGCACTTCAATAATCAATTTATGTGTTTCAAAAGTGGAAGAAATGCTACTTTGATGTGTTGATGATGGTAGAAATGGGTTGCCACATCTCACACAAGGCTATACCATGGAAACATCATACCCTATTTAATACAGATGTCCATTAATTCTTAGCAGACAGGTTGGCGTATGAGGCATGAGGCGTTTTCTGAAACTAGTCATATTTGATATTATTCATTCTGAGACAATTTTAAAACCAGTCAATGCTGTAGTCAAATCTGCCCAGGTTTATAGTTGTAAACATGCTTCAAGTTACTTAATTTGTAAATCACCACGTGAATGACACAAAGTATTCATCATGACTCAGCAGCAAGAAATAAAGGGATCATCAATTTATCTACTCTTGCTTAAAGCACAAGAAATGGTAGAGAGAAAGAATTGCTATGAACTCAAAACAAACTAAGCCTAAGTTTGACAAAGATGGTAGCAAGTATATGCAAAGAAAATCAGCTATCTCAAGTTTTAACTTTCATATGGATAGTCATTGTTGCAGTCAATATAAAGATTGCAAGCATACGATTTCATTAATTTTGTTTTAGGGAATCATAATTAGGATAGTTTCCTCGAGGTTTTAGATGATAAAGCTTCCTCTAGAGATCAATCTTGTGCATATTGCAATTTTTCATAAAGTATTGATTCTCTAAAAGAAAAACCATCTCAATTCAACGTATATTTTCTTCTTTGATTCTCCTAATTACTATTAGTGTGTTTCTGTTAATTGTGACATGGGGCTATATTTGGGAATATTTATTTCATATTATTAACCTAGGTTTAGCAAAGGGATATATAGAGAATATAACTACTCTCGCCCTCCCCCTATTGGAAATTGAATAAAGATACAAGATACGAAGAATTCTTAGCAATTTTGAACATCTAAGCATAATTTTGGTTCAAATCACTCTCTAAATCAAAGAGTTCACCAATTGCCCTTTTAACTTTCAACCCAAATATAAGCAGTTTTCAACATGTACGCACAATTTTGGTTCAAAACACTAGTTGAATCAAAGAGTTCACTAATTACCCTTTTAAGTTTGAACCCTAAACTTTTATGAACATTTGAAAGCTTTTATCATTTCATGTAACATCTAGTTTATTACTTGAGTTTCATGTTATCATATGTCATGTCAGGACATGGATTAATGTGAGCCAACATGCATCCTAGAATCATCAATTGTTATTTATTCTATTTATAACCTGAATATCCTGTTATGAGGTTTTGAATGCTGTGTTGCAATAGTTTCTCTGTGTCAAATTCTACAAAATGTAAAACTACTGAGTAGCAATAATTTACATTTGTGCTAGCATCTTGTTGCAGTCACGGATAGCACCTTCCAAATACCAAGTTTTGATTCATAACCAGACAAGTAAAATATACAATTTTGAAATCCCGGGAAGCAATTTGTTTGCTGTTATACTTGTGATCAAAGTAGAATTTGCTGAACCATAAGCAGGTGGCGTATGACAGCCAATTGTAATTAAATGTTAAATCTCTAGGGAAAATTTATGTATCAAGGGCATTGGAGACCAAAGTGCTAAGTCCCATCAAGAGATTCACAAAGCAGCTCCCATTTTTTAATGACTGAGTACTTTGAATGATTGACCTTAATATTGGAATTCTCTTGCTTTTAGTGACTGAAACAAGAATTGGGTAGAATATATTTCTGCTAAAGAAAACTCAAAATAGAAAAGCAATACTATGGAAAGAATAAATAAAAATATAAAAGATGGCCCACCTATTAAGAAGTTGTCGTTTTGCTGGATCAGCAAAGACAATTTGTCCCAATCGTGCCCGGTCGACTTCCCTATTCTCTTGCAGAATATCTAGTCCAAAAGTAGCTACTACCTTTTTCCACCCACCTGTGCCTTTTCTCAGGGCTGCCTACAACATTTTTCAATTTGAAATCCCACATAAAGAAAAAATCAGTATCTCAAGATTTTATAGCCAATAAACAATATAATGTGGAGCATTAGACAACAAAGGGAATTTATGGAGATTGGTATGTGGCTAAAAGAGCTATCCTGGCAAGATGAAGTTTTATGCAATCATTGCTTATAAAATTAGGAAGCAAATGCAAGAAAACCAATTAAGTGTAATAGGATTAAATTGAAAACAAAAACCAAATTAAACATGAAAATTGAATTCATCAAATAGACTTGAATGGCGGCCCTTAATTCTATATAATTTTCCTTGGTATGTCAAAATTTTATCAAGTAGACCATTTAACAATCCTTTAGTGATTCTCTAGACATAAATCTCAAATGCCACAAGGAGCACTAAAACTATTTAGTACAAAATATCTGCTTGCTGTAATTTAGAATAGCTGCCAAACAAAATGAGTCAAAATCTAAACAGCTTCACATGGTATGTTAGGCCCATTTCTTTGACAGGAACATGTAAATTTAAATGTTTGGTCCAGCCAATAGATCTGATGAACCACTTCTGAGATGCATATTTCACAAGTACAAAAATCTTTGCAACATTTGAAATCTATCCTAGAGAGTACCAGTATCATATTTATTGTGAAGCGAAGACATGGAAAGTCATACATACATGAGCTACTTTATCTGCATCAACCACAGGAAGACCAATGGCTTGAAATTCCCTTGAGACCGTACTTTTTCCAGATGCAATGCCTCCTGTAAGCCCTACAATCCTCATTCTGACGATCAATATTCAAGCAAAGCACAGTTCAGTTTTCCTGCAACAAATAGCATTAGCAATTGCACTTCGATGTGTAATGGGTACGCCAAAGCAATAGTACTATAGAAATCCAATGTAAATAATGATTTATCCAAAAATTCAAATTTGTAATATCATTAGATGTATTTATCACTGCCCTGATAGACATGTATGCAAAATGTGGAAGCATGAGCAAGGGGCATGTTTTTTTTGAAAAGGATGTAAAGCCATATGCAATAGCTCCAATGCGCATATGTAGGTACAGAAATGTTTTAATGAACAGGCACACCATCAGTTTATACAACAATTATCATACCAACCTTTTTAAGCTTGTTATAAAAATAGTTGACACAAAAAGAAACTTTCTAAATGATGTACTCAGGCAAACCCATAGCAAAATCATGTAGAAGAGCCTTGACGGATATAACCAGATTTTTTCTCACTTTCAATGTGCATTCAGTGTAATCAACCCAACTTTACCATTACTCAAAAAAATGAACAGTTTGCAGATTTATTTCAATATTCTCGCAGCACACTCCTAGTATTGAATGATATAGCATTACATTTTAAAATTACACTCCATCCAAAAAGACTCCACAAAACTCAAATAATGCTGGAAATGATGTTCATAGAACTCAGTGCTATTACAATTTTCAACAACAGCAAATAAGAGACTTATTCTATTGCTATGACTCACTAAGAAAAACTATCTGATGAGCAGAAACAACAAAGTCTGTAGCAGAAGTCAACCCAGAAATGCGTCTACAGCAAGATTACTTCAGTCGACCCACTTATGATCATTATAATCTCGATTTACAGCAAGTAACTTCAACTACAAGAAATTTAGAATGCTCAGACCTGATTATCCAGTCGACTTCAAACTGATGCAAGATGTGACGCTTTCTAAGAAACTCGTGCAGCAATTAGCAGAAACCCTTCCGTGATGATCGATTCACCTGAGTTGAATTGCACCTAGGCCAAGGAGACTTAAACGCCCAGCCAAAGACTCACAAATGTATCCACGTGCTAGCAGGAACTGTGCAGAGATCGTTTTTCTCTCTGAACAAACACGTCCTTCTCCAATCTGCTCGACTTCATCAAAATAACGCCCAGAACTGATGTATTTAGCAAGTAGGAAGCTCGTCTAGGGTTTCTTGATCACAAACACCTTCGATGAGAAAGATTCGAGCCTTCCTTTAGCCGCCCTCAAGTAATATTGATTCAATGAATGCCAATCTCCAAAATCAGGAATGGGTTCGATTTCTCCTTTTCACAAGCTCAAATTCGTCCCACTGCAATATCTTCGAATTCGATTAAATGAAATTGCCACGGCTCAATGAATATTGACTTGCAATGAAAATCACGGGATGATATTCTCGAATGTTATCACAGCCAATATAAGAAGTGTCGAGTATGGTTAGTATTTGTTTTTTTAGTATTGTAATTAGAGGTTTGTAGAGTTGAAATAAATTAGCAATTGTATCTTAGTGTGCAATGGGTATGCGGAAGAAATGTGAAAAGTCAATTAAAATAAATTTAAATTTTTTTTTATTATATAAAATTATAATAATTATTAAATATAAATTTTAATCATTTTATACAATTAATTATTTTATTTTATTATTATAATAATCCACATTTCACATAATAAATTTATAAATTAAATTTTATCGTAAACAAATTATAAATCAAATATTATATTAAATAAAATATAAAATAATTCTTTCAAATAAATGAAAAACAATTATTTAAAAATTAAAAAAATAAAACAGAATGTAATTTTCATTTTAATAGACATACTCTAAAACCCTCGTCAAAGCCTTATTTTCAGGCTGCAACTCGTCAAATCGGAGAAGTGAAATCTCACTACCAGCGAGGAAGAGTTTTGAGGAGCAGCGGACGTCAAATCAGAAAGAATAAACAACTATCAATCAAAAATTTCGTACAAGAACTGTAGAGACATCATGTTACGATTGCTTTAGTTTTTAGCAGGTAAAAAATAAAACAGTTTTATGAAGCTACCTACTAGTAATAACATCGACAATTTTGGGCAGTGGGCCCCTCTATTTTTTGTGGCGTGTGTGTTGACAGTTTCAAAGCAAAACCTTAGGTGGGCTGATTTAACGAGGGAATAATGAATGAATGAATGATTTTATTAACGTCTACAAGACCATCAGCTTATGGGACCCAAAGTTTGATCTTTAACCATTTTCCAGTTCTTTTCAATGTCCACTCTCTTATTATGAATTTTGATCAGGAAGTTGGTCGTCATGAGGAGTCTTGCCTCTTTAAAAAGCTCATTTAGATTATCCACCTTTAAGTTGCTCTCATACAGGGTACAAATGTTATCATAAGTTGCACATTCAAAGATAAAGTGACCCTCTATCTCAACCACCCCCTTGTTGCAGAAAATACAAATTCTTTGCTTCCACTCTTCCTTGGGGATAGTCCACCTACCTGTCTCACATCTAAGATGATGAGACCCAGTCCTTAGCTGCACAACGAGAAACCTCACCTTATCTTTAATTGGAACTCTTAGGTAGTCCTTTTTATTATGCTCTTGCATGGGGTTGAACTCTTTGATATAATGTGCCTTTTTGCAACCAAGTTGCTTAGCCCACATAACAGCTCTAAACTTTTAGAACACAAACTTTTTTATCTCCCCATTAGTGTTAGGACAATCTTGTAACTTAATGTCCCACTTTCTCAACCAATTGTTATTTTGTTTCATCCAAGTCTTCTTCCTACGGTTTAGCTCCTCCTCAACAACTATTTTCGGCTAGCATTGCACATCCATATTTTCAACTTTTTTAAAATAACTTATTAAACGGATCACCGTTGATGCCTCCATCGGAAACATCCCAGCTTTAGCCAAAAGAATCTCATAGGGAACCAAAGACTTGACTTTTATATTTGTAGTGATTAAGTGTTTTTGAATTCTTTCAACCTGCCTCCACTTGTGGCTTGACATGCTATTTCCCCAATTTTCACAGCCATAAAGGACAACTGGCATGACCAACAAAGAAAAAAGAGTTTTCTTGGTCTTCCAATCCCATAACTCTGTCATCCTGCACCTGTTCTACATCAAATAAGAAGCTCTCCAACCGCCTTGAATCCTTTTCGTTCTACATGTCTCCCAGCCAAACCTTTAAAAATAGCGAATAAAACAGTCAATATCACCAGTGTATGCATTTCAATAAAAAAAAAAATTATTATCAAGGATGATTTCAATCAATGGCTAAAAGTAAATCAATTGTTCGCACATGATAAGAACCATTTGATTGCACTTTTTAGCTTTCTCATATTGAAATAGGATACGCCTTCCGCATAAAATATATGTAAATTTAATGAAGGTGAATAAGATTAAATGAATTTTTTTTGTTAATTATTGTATTTTAGTTTGACTTTTGTTTTTTTTGTTTTGTTTGTTTATTTAGTAGTGATGGTTGTTTTTGTTTGTTTTGGTTATATAATGTAAATATCTTGTTTAATGTTAAATATTTAAAATAAAAATAAACTAGTATATATGTTTGTTGTTTGACGTTTTTTTTTAAATAAAATAAAGTAGAATAAATTTTAATTTTATAAATTAAACATGAATGTAGAATACATTTGAATATTTATATACAATTTATATTATTATATAATATATTATATTATAATAATTTTATCACTTTTATCATAATTATTTTATTTTTAATAATCACTGAAACTATTATACTTGTTAGTATGTTTGGTTGATCTCATATTGGTAAATTAAATAAAAGATAAAAGGAAATTTTGTAATATGATTAAAAAGATAACAATAACAAATATACATCATATAGGATATAATTATGAATGTTATCTTCACAAAAATCTATCTCAAATTTTTATCATTTATTTTTAAAAATATCAAAAGATCTTGTATATTTTAAATAGCTTTTTTAATGTAAATAAATATAGTAGTAATATAATTCTAATGTAATGTAGTATAAATATAAATATAATATAATATTACATTAACAAAACTTAAAGTAATATAATATCATATTAATAAAAAAATTATATAATTTAAGTTTCATAATAAAAATCAATTATATTATATATTAAAATTTTAAATATTATAAAGATATTATAAATATCAAACTAATGATTGCACAAAAATAATAATTATATAAATATAAAATTTATGCAACTGTATTAATATGGACCAGGATCAAATATATCAAAAATATTTAATATTAATGTTTGAATTTTTTTTATCTATAGTGCCTTTAGAAATGCAAAAATAAGGACATATAAAGTTAAAAGCTATTATGCAATGTATTCCAACGATACTTCACCAAATGACATGCATTAAATACATATGGATGAGAGTCCAAAATGTAAGTGAGTTTAGTCCGTTGGAATAACAATAATAACAAAAATACAAAATACAAAATACAAAATATCTGCCAATACGTCTGTCAAAAATGTGCTATCAACTTCCAACAAGTGTCGATATGTAACTGCCAGCAAGTGGAGAAATTTTGGTTACTTTTTATCGCCAAGACAGCTGGTGAAAAAAATAGTGCAAAGGACGAGGTGAAGTAGTTTTAATTATTATTACACGTAGCCCTCACAAAACACTTTACAAAATCATATTATTTTGGTCTAGATTTTGGATTTATTAAGATTAATTACTCATTCGGGCTCCACAGGAAAATAGATTGACGAGTGACATGATAGCTTAGAACAAAATTGAATTATAACGGTGATCCCAAAAACTTTGTGTTTAAAGCGGAACATGTAACTTGTGTCGAGTGAGCAACTTGTGGCGAGTCAACAACTTGTGGCAAGTCAGCAACTTGTGGCAAGTCAGCTTCTGGTTCCATGGGGGGGCTTGGGCTTCTATTTTCATGGATCAAGTGGTCTTATGAAGAAAAAAAAATTGTGCTACGGGATTAATTAGAATCTTTTCCAGAAAAATAGGAGCCCCTACCTTTTAGAAATGAATCTTTCAACGGTGAAATTGAGGTGGGGCTAGAAATTGACCCTACAGCTTATGAATTTTTTAGAAATTTTTTCTATCACTTAAAATTTTAAATTCCTAAAAAAAATTAAAAATGAGAGAATTTTTATTTATTTATTTATTAATTTTTACCAAAAATACTCTAATCTTGGGTTTCACCCCGCAATGCAACGATAGTTGCAACACCGTGATGAAATAGTGGTTAGGTGTTCAAGTCTCACTGTGAGACATTTTGATGGAATGGAAGGTTGCAAGAGATAAGGCAGGCCAAGGATCAGCTGGTGGGACCGATGGCAATGGTGTTGACCATCCGGCAGCGGAGGTGGTGTGTGGTAGGCGTGAGGAGGTGACTGTGCCAACAGTCGAAGGCTGCGCTGGAGGTGGAAGAATTGTGTTCTCGTGCTGGCTGGAGGAGACATTGAGGGGTTGGCGATTGAAGGAAGGTGTCGGGAGTTTAGGGGAGGACGAAAGAAAGATGCACGGGTAGAGGAGTTAGGGAGAAGGGGTACCGGAGGAAGGGAGGAGGAGTGTTGGAGAAAGGGAGGCACAGAGGAGATGGAAAGAAGAAGGCTCGAGGAGATAAGGAGGGGGAGGAAGAAGGGGTGGTGGAGAAGGAAGAAGGATGGAGGAAGAAGAGGAACGAAGGGGAATGGGAGATGAACGGAGTGGTCGGAGGGAAGGTGAAGAAAAACAAAGGAAGGAAGGGTGCGACGGAGATAGAGAGGCTCGCAGAGACGAGAAGGAGGAGGAAGAAGGAAGGAGGAAGGAAGAAAGGGATGACGAAGAAGGAAGAAGAAGAGGAGGTAGGAGGGGCATCGATGGAAGGAGATGGTGGTCATGTGTTCGAATCAGGAGCTAGATGCGCAACTGGCTCACCCATCGACGGTTGTTGATGACAGTTGCTGGCAAACCATGATGCACGATGTTTCGGTGTGAAGGATCAAAAAAATTGACGGGATGAGGCCCCCCAAATGTGGCCTCACTAGTTCATAGCTCCAGTCAAAAGCGATTACCGATAAAAAAAAAATACTCTAATCCTTAAATTTTGGAGCTCAAACTTTTAAGCTAAATTGCAAAATTGAATTCATGGGACCACTAGTTTTAAAATATTCCTAAAAAATCTAAGTAGCACCCATTGAAATTTTTTAGGAAGCCCCCCTCCATGGGACCATACCCTAATAGTTCAAATTTCTAAAAAATAGGCAAATTAATAGTTAAGTTTCACTTTTCCTAAAAATCTATCAATAACATACAAAACTTTTTAGCCAATCATATTCACAAAAAAAACATTTTTATAATATATAAAATTAAATATTTTGCAAATTCACTTTATAAAATTGAATTTTTTATTTTTTTTCAAAAAAAATTATTGTTTTTTATTGGTTGAAAGCTAAATAACTAATAACTAATTAACTAAGAAAAACAAAACTCATTGCAATAGTATTGCCTCATGACAAGTACTAATAAAATCCACCTTGTCGCACCCACTGAAATTTTTTAGGAAGCCCCACTCCATGGGACCATACCCTAATAGTTCAAATTTCTAAAAAATAGGCAAATTAATAGTTAAGTTTCACTTTTCCTAAAAATTTGTCAATAACACACAAAACTTTTTAGCCAATCATATTCACAAAAAAACATTTTTATAATATATAAAATTAAATCTTTTGCAAATTCACTTTATAAAATTGAATTTTTTATTTTTTTTCAAAAAAAATTATTGTTTTTTATTGGTTGAAAGCTAAATAACTAATAACTAATTAACTAAGAAAAACAAAACTCATTGCAATAGTATTGCCTCATGACAAGTACTAATAAAATCCACCTTGTCGCCCAAATATTATTTCCGGCAAATGCATAATATTACCCTTCAATACTTTATCGCCCAAACCAAATATTTCTTTCAATTCATCAAAGTAATAATATTTTATTCTTGGCAAGATATATTTATTTTTCCCCAAAGATTACTCAAAGAGTTACTTTTGTCCTTTTTAAGTATTACTCAGAAATAATTACTGAAAATACTCTGAATAATATACTTTGTTCTAAAGATATAAAATATCAACACAATAATAAAAAACAATAATAATCTAGTTGTTGCATTAATTCAGAACCCTTATACAAAATAAAAATAATACATCAACTATTGCATTTGTGAATTATTTGAAAATACTTAGCTTCTTAGACAAGTCGAATGTAATTACTTCAAATTTGGTCATTGAAAAAGACCATTAAATTTGCAATGAAGCACTTGTAGAAACCTTGGATGGATTCCTCAAAAAATCTCCACCTAGGGTTGATCTTTCACAACCGAACTTAGTATCCTAGAGTCTTCAAACCCTTGGACCTGAATAAAGCCTTCAAGCTCTTCCCAAACTGAAATGAGAAATAAAATCCAAGCATGCTCAAAAGGCTAGCTCACAACTCCTTACAAAGATTTTTTTGATCTTCTAGAAAGATCCTCCAAGAAGCTTCTAGAACAATAATATTTCCAAAAGTGACATAATGATATTTTATTTTCACTTAAGTCACTTTTAAAATATTTTTTTAGTGACTTTATAATTTATTCTTTTATTTTAATTAAATTAATCAATTAAGTTATCATTTTGAAATATTATTATTTTTTGGACAACTTAATCAATTAAATTAATTCAGTCACTTCTTCACAAATTGTGGGACACTATAGTCCTCCCTTCCCAAATATTGCTTGCCCTCAAGCAATCCGCAACTACAAACCATCTCAATTGCCACAACATCTTATACCTGAATAACAAACCATTTGTGCATGTCCACCAACCACCTGGATCCCAAATGATCCTATAAAAAACTTCAATTAGCATCCTTAAAATACAGCTGAAGCTCCTAACACTGTCAATCCCTATCAATCTGTGAAGCCAACCACTCAACAAATAAATTCCTAGATCCCATGAATGAATTGGAGAATCAACACTTGATGACTTTCATTGTGCCACTTTGATAACCTCAAAACCCCAATTGTAACAAGTCTCTAAGTCTTGATTCAAAAGCCAATCAACAAGAGGGAACAAAGTAGAAGACTTGTCAAGCTCAGAGTCATTACTTGGAGTCAAAAATATATCATCCCAGAGTGAACCTAAACACCTCTTATTCAACCCACCTCCTCGTGTCATCAAATCCTGTGTCTGTGGGCTGAAAGTAAACTGATGAGCACACCTCATTATGCAATCAAGGTGAAACTCTCCTATCTGTGCCAATGGAATACTAGAGTAGTCATGTGTATTCCATCCTACATTGCCATCATCAGAAGAAGACACATAACTCAAAACAGGATGAGTTGATCTTGCCACAACATCATCAATACCCTTTGTAGCCTTATCAACAAGACCTTTAATAGAAGGCAACTGCAAGTATCCTAATTTGCTTCCAAGAGTAAGAAGAGTACCATCATGAATGCCATCAATCTCCTGAAAAGAGGTTGGAACAACACCAAGGTCTAGTGTGCAAGACCTAGAAGAAACCATCTTCGTATGATAAGACTATCCAATGTCAATCTCTAAAGTATCGATGTAGAGCCTTGTGCTCAAATCTCCAATGATGCTTGAACGTGCAGCCAAGATTGATGTGTCTACATCATCAACACTCCATTCTGCATCGAGTGGTCTCCTGACAATGTGAAAGATGCCCAACATAGGTGCATAGAACACATGCCACCCTCCGACAAGCTGCTAGTATATATCATAACAACACCATGCACCCTGCAAATCAAGTCCATGATGGAGAAAAGGATATCTCTATTATCAAAGGATGATACAAACTCATCATCAATATATCCTCTAACTCTAAGGTAGCAATTCCCACTTCTCCTAGTCATCCCAACTGCTGGTGTCATCAAAGTACATCCTGAAAGAACTCCGACCAGTAAGGTAGGACATGCATCAATCAATGAAATATGATGTAGAACCCATAGGGTCAGGGTTGGGATATATCTATCCACATACCTATCTCCAAACCATAGACTGAAATCAACCAAAAACTCTATATCAAGAATGGGGAATCCACCACCAACTGACTCCTCTTGCCTATCCAACATAAGAGGCATTGCACCTGTACTCTAAGTGTATCATCCAGTTCCTTGGTTACCATAGATGACTGAGTCCCTGTTGAACATGATGAACATTGAGCCAAGATCAACTCTAAGCAGAGCTCATCAACATCGATCTCAAATTCCTAAAGGGCTATCTAAGTACTCTTCAAGGAATTGTTGGAAACCTTAAGCTTGTGAGTGAGCTTATCAACTTCCTCTTTTTTACTTCTCAAAGCATTTGAATAGATTTCAATGAGATTGAGAAGGTGGTCCTAATCTGAAAGAAGGTGTAAATAATTTGACTTCATTGCCCCCATACCTTCTTTGATTTCCTACAAGCTATCATGAGAAGACTCTACTTCAACTCTCTTTTGTCTTCTCTCTAGTTGAACCATCCAAAGATGATTTTCAATCATCTTGAGAATTTTATCATGATGAGATAATACTGCCACAATCTCATCCTCACTCACCTTCAACTGGTTCTTCAAACTGTGCGGACTATGAGGTGTATGACTAGCTTCTACTTCGCATGAAGAAGCATTAGATTGTTCATGAAGTTCTTGAGTCACACAACTCTCTTCTTCTGCAAAGTCCTATATACATATATTCTGATTTGGAATTAGGACAATGCCAATTCCACCTATAGAAACATCATCAATGCCCTTATTAGGTGTCAAAACACAAGAGAGCGATGTTTGTTCTTTGAATTCATCATCCCACATAAGCGATTCATCGGATGATGACATGTTATCCTTTTGAAGAAAAGACGATTCCCATATACTTAATGAAATCAACTCTTTTGCAATTAGTTGCTCCTTGAACTTCTCAATCTTTTGCTCAACCAATCTTCTTGTGAGATCATATGTTGTATTTGAAACATGTTGCTCTCATCTCCAAATTTCCAACAAATTAGATTGCAATTATTTGCAAACATCATCATCTTCATATAGGAGTAGGGATGGGATGTTGAACATATCTGTCTTCACCTTGTCTAAATAGCATTTCCTGATTCCAGAAATGAAGCAATCGAACAATTGGAGAATAAGACCATCATAATCAAACATGATAACACATGACTACACCTTTGCCATCAATTCTAGAATTTTGACCCTCTTATTGAAAGTAGGAATCTTGATGTCACCTAACTCATTAAAGCTTTCAATAATCAACTGCATCACCTCTCTCATTTTTTCATTATCATAAAGATCTTCAGGAGCTACAATCCTCATAATTTCAATTATACAAGCAACAATTTCCAATCGTATCTCCTCATCCTGATGTCTCATTAATTTTGACTTTTCTAACAATCGCACCAATGGAGCCAAAGTTGTACACATTGCTTGTGAAGGTGATTGACTAACCTTACAAAGACAACTTTTTGCTTCCTCCAAAATTTTAAGGATAACTACTTTAGCCTGAGGTAAGAATTTGATCTTCTTACCCACAAAATTTAGTCTCTCTTCAAAACCTTTTTTAATGGAGGCCTAATTTTTGCTCTCCTTAGGTTCAACTGTAGGCTAGTCAATAATTGTTGAAAACTCATCATAGAGACCTTTAGATACTTCACTTGTAGATACACCAAGTCTTTCCTTCTTCTTCTTTTGTGATGTAGACCGTCTTGAAATAGATTCTTCATACCAAGTTAATCTTTGTTGTGAGAGCATAATTTCTTGTTGGAGATTATTCAAAGTGCTCTCAACACTTTGCTGCTCACATTTCTTTAATTCTCCTTTTTGTTGGCTATAATCCATCAGATACTCCATATAACAGATGAAGGGAAGGTCATTTCTAATTTGTTGTGGAAATACAAGGTACTCTTTATAAGCAACCATTATATCATCTTTGGAACCCATGATTCACAACTACATCAAACAACTAACCCTCCAAATTGGTAGGGTCAAAGTTTTGATACCACTGTAAAGAGCCTTAATGGATATAACTGGAGTTTTCCTCACTTTCAATGTGCATTCAGTCTAATCAACCCAACTTTACCATTACTCAAAAAATAAATAGTTTGTAGATTTATTTTAATATTCTCGCAACACAATCCTAGTATTAAATGATATAGCATTACATTTTTAAATTACATTAAAAAAGACTCCAAACGACGCAAATAATGTTGGGAATGATGTTCATAGAACTCGGTGCTATTATAATTTTCCATAACTGTAAATAAGAGACTTATTCTATTGCTATGACTCACTAAGACAAAAACTATTTGATGAGCAAAGACAACAAATTTTGTAGCAGCAGTGATTAAAGGATATTTTTTGAAACATATCAACCCAAAAATGCGTCTACAACAAGATTACTTAAGTCGACCCACTTATATCATTATAATCTTTATTTACAGTAAGTAACTTCAACTACAAGAAATTTAGAATGCTCAGACCTGATTATCCAGTTGACTTTAAATTGATGCAAGATGTGATGCCTTCTACGAAACTCGTGCAACAATTAGAAAAAACCCTTCTATGATGATCGATTCACCTGAGTTGAAGTGCGCCTAGGCCAAGGAGACTTAAACGCTCAACCAAAGATTCCCAAATGTATCCACGTCCTAGAAAGAGTTGTGCAGAGGTATTTTTTCTCTTTGAATAAACACGTCCTTCTCCAATCTACTCAACTTCATCCAAATAACACTCAGAACTAATGTATTTAGCAAGTAGGAAGCTCCTCTAGAGTTTCTTGATCACAAATGCCTTCAATGAGAAAGATTCGAGCCTTCCTTTAGCTACCCTGAAGAAATATTGATTCAATGAATGCCAATCTTGAAAATCAAGAATGGGTTTGATTTCTCCTTTTCACAAGCTCAAACTCGTCCCACTGCAATATCTTCAAATTCGAATACATGAAGTTTCCAAGGCTCAATGAATAGTGACTTGCAATGAAAATCATGGGATGATTTTCTCGAATGCTATCACAACCAATATAATATTAAAATCCAACTTGTCGCCCAAATATTATTTCAGGCAAATGCATAATATTATCCTTCAATACTTTATCGCCCAAACGAAATATTTCTTTTGATTAATCAAAGTAATAATATTTTGTAAATGGGCCCTTGGTCTACTGGTGAAGTTGAAAGGTTCTAAATGAGCCCACCAGAGATCAAGTCTTGCTAAGTGCAAAGGCTCTCACACCGAAAAAGGGATGAGGCCGGGATCGTGGACGAATTTGGCGAAATGGATACCCCTCAGTCCTTGACCCTTAGCAAAAAAGAATTTGTGGATGACCTCCATCAAAAAAGTAATAATATTTTATTCTTGGCAAGACATATTTATTTTTCTCCAAAGATTACTCAAAGAGTTACTTTTTCCCTTATAAATATTACTTAGAAATAATTACTGAAAATACTCTAAATAATATACTTTATTTTGAAGATATAAAATATCACCACAATAATAAAATGCAATAATACTGAAAATACTCTAAATAATATACTTTATTTTGAAGATATAAAATATCAACACAATAATAAAATGCAATAATAATCCAGTTATTGTATTATTTCAAAACCATTATACAACATGCAATAATACATCAACAT
This sequence comes from Sequoiadendron giganteum, assembly GCA_007115665.2. NCBI lineage: Eukaryota > Viridiplantae > Streptophyta > Pinopsida > Cupressales > Cupressaceae > Sequoiadendron > Sequoiadendron giganteum. The sequence goes on along the minus strand of CM021107.1, from coordinate 98,812,943 downwards.
TGCATTTCTGAATTATTCAAATACTTAGCTTCTCAAACAAGCTGAATGTAATCGATATTCTCCAAATTTGGTCGCTGAAAGTGACTATTAAATTTTCAATGAAGCACCTATAGAAACCCTGGATGGATTCTTCAACAATCTTCAGCTAGGGTTGATCTTTCACAACCAAACCTAGTATCCTAGAGTCTTCAAACCCTTAGACCTAAATAAAGCCTTCAAGTTCTTCCCAAATTAAAATGAGAAATAAAATTCAAGCATGCTCAAAAGACTAGCTCACAACTCCTTATAAAGATTTCTTCTAATCTTCTAGAAAGATCCTCCAAGAAGCTTCTAGAACAATAATATTTCCAAAAGTGACATTATAATATTTTATTTTCACTTAAATCACTTTAAAAATATTATTTAAGTGACTTTATAATTTATTCTTTTATTTTAATTAAATTAATCAATTAAGTTATCCTTTTGAAATATTATTAATTTTTGTACAACTTAATCAATTAAATTAATTAAGTCGTTTCTTCACAAATTTGGGGACATTACAAATCAACAAAAACCAATCAGAATCCTCTAGGGACCTTTTTCATAAAAGCAATGCAACTGTAGTAAAATTGAGATAAGATCTCCTAAGTAGTCATTAAACTTCTCAATAGCAAGTCAGAGGAAAGTCAAATATACCAATGGGCAAGGGGACATGTAGACTGCTTATTGCCCCTAAAATAGGATATTTATAGAGTATAGGCTAATTCATATTTTTGTGTTTGCAAAGCAACATTATTTATAGAAGCAAATTTTGTTTTAAATCAATGTGCTCTTTTTTTTAACATTTTAGGTTCAAACCACAAGCAATTTGATCCTAGCACTAGGGAATTAAATTTCCACAATTTCTTGCTTCATTTTTACATCACCCTAACAATAAAGAATGCTTCAAAATCATAATTCAAGACACTGATGAGCTCACTATCATTGTGCTGCTTGTGAAACATTGAGCTAGGAAAGATGCATTGAGCCTATTTTTATATTCTTTGTATCACTAGTTCTCACTTCATCTGTTTTTCAACACTTGTTATATATGGTTTGGAGTAAAAATCTAGAGTTTTAGTATAATCTAGCTATAAGTGCATTAAATTTAGGTAATAATTTTTGGTATCCATCATGGATCCTAGTCCGTAGACAGAGAGTACCTTCCACATACAAAACCAACAAACATATTACACCACTTGATAAGAACCCCAAAAGTAAGTCCTAGGATAAACTGCAAGATCTACAACCAACACAACATCCATTTTCTTATGTTGGAAAACTCATGCAATGACAACAACATTGTCATGCATTTCCTAGAAACACTTCAATTGCAAGCAACATAACTTGGAAACAAAAATATGGATAGCAAAAAGGCCAAAACTAAAACAAAGCATTTGGAAATAAAGCAAAAACTTCTTGTTTCTAAAACCACTCATCATCCAACCTTTGAAGTACAACTGCAGACCTTTTTTTAAAATGGTATCAAAAAAATAGTGGAAAGACTCATAAAAAATGTTCATCCCTGGGACAGTCGGTCGTCCCCCCCAAAAGTCACATTTTAAAAAAAACTTATTTAAAAAAATATTTTTAAATTATTCTTATGTGGCCCCCCACACCCTAGCTCGCCGACAAAAAAGAAGTTCATTTCATTTCATTTGTAAATTTTGTTTGTGAAAATATATTGCAGCATGGTTTGAAGGAAGATCAAATTGTTTGAGAGGGATTGAAGGAGCAGCTACAAAAGAGGTTGAATCTAGAGCATCATTGGTAGTGAGGTTGCAATTTCTTCAAAGAGGTAAGTCATTCTATCAATTTTTATTTTTTTTTGCAAATTTTTTTTCAAAGATTAAAGTAAGAAATGTATGATATTTTTTTTCATTTATCAATTTGAAGTTTGATTAAATATCAAAAAAACAACATGTGTAGTAGTGAGAATGACAATAGTGACAATGAAGTTCAAGAAACTCAAGTAAATGTAAGGGTTTCAACCTCATTAGAGTGTGGAAGTGTTGAGGGTGGAAGTGAACAACCAAAGAATCCATTTGAGTGCCCTTCGAAAATCTTCAAAATTTATGCAAAGGGCCCTTTTAACAAAAAAACCTCTTCTCCAATTTGTGATAGCCCTAGATACCAAAGATAAAAATTCAAGGGGGAGTAGGGTGTGGTTGTGTCACATTTGCAATACATATTTTAGAGGGAACTGTACAAAGGTAGGGTCTCATTTCTTGGGTGTTACATGTCGTGGAGTTAAGGTTTGTCTAGACATAAAGGATGATTATAAGCTAGAGGCTCATAAATTGCACATGGAGGCAAAAATGAGGTCTACAAGTGTGACAATGCCAACACATTCTTTGTAGGTGGACATTCATCTATGCCTATGTCATCCATGGTCGGTAGTGGTAGTAGTGATATTGCCACAAGAGGAAAGAGGAAGGTTAGTGGTGGTGAGAGGCCAAGGATAGTTGTAAGTATGTTTAATGTGTAGATATGGGATGCAACAAAGTCTTCCATTGCTAAAATTTTGTATGCCCACACCATCCCATTTTATGTGGCTCATTCCTCTTATTTCAAACAAATGATCAAAGATGTAGCATCTATTGGTCCCTCATTTGTACCCTTTGGAGATCATAAACTATGCACTACCCTCCTAGACAAAGAATATTCTAAGGTTAATTTGGTAATAGATGATATGAAGCAAACTTGGATCAAGATGGGTTGTTCTATTATGATGGATGGGTGGAACAATATTAGACATCAGTCACTCATCAATATTATAGTCACATGCCTAGTTGGCTCTTATTTTCTTAGAGTCGTGGATTGTGCAAGGAAGCATAAGGATTCAGACTTCTAGTTTAGCATTTTGACAGAGGCCATAGAGGAGGTTGGGGCCTCAAATGTTGTATGGGTGGTCATTGATTCAACACATGTGATGCAGGAGCATCCCCGGTTGCAAACAATCTTGCATCAACGAAAAACATTTGCATTTCATTATCAAACCAGTCTCAATCTCTTGTTTTGGCCGACGCTTGCACATTCCACCAATTCGAGGTTTGGAACCTCTTGGGCCAACGCAGACCTTTTCTGGAGCTGGGAACCGATATATATAAGCATTTATAGTTACATTAGGATAGATAAGTAGTAGACAAATAAGTGATAGTTCATGATCGAAGTAGCAGAATAGAAATAAGGGTTTCGACCTGCATGTTAGCCTAGGCTTAGCGCCAAATCATTATGTATATTGTAAGTCGAAAGGCAAGGCATGTTGCCTATAAATCATTGATTGATCATTCCTATATATATATATATATACATGTGTGATTGCCATTCTATTCTTTGAGTTTTCGTTGTGTTTACTCTTGTTGCAAGGCTAGAAAGTCCTATTCCCAAACCCTCTGACCTTCACTGCACCAACATGTCTGAAAATTAGCTGCTATGATGGTGGAGGGTGCTTACAAGCACATCATTTGGACGCCATGTTGTGTTCATGTATTAAACAATGCATTGAAAGACATAGGGAAAATAGATTGAGTGAAGCAAGTGGTGGCAAAAGCTAGAGATATCCAAATGTTCATTTGCAACCACCACACCTCACTTGCTCTTTTCAAGACATTTTCAAATAAGGAATTCCTCAAACCTGTTGAGACAAGATATGCCGATTACTTCATTTTGTTAGAGAGGATGATTGAGGTGCATGATCCTTTGCAATTGATGATGGCGAATTCAGAGTGGAGTAGATGGTCTAATTCATGCTTTACTAAAGGAAAAGCCATCAAACAAAGGATCCTTGATGATGACTGGTTCCACTGTGAGGTAAGATATTGCTGATTTTATTATTAAATTGTTGATTTATTAAATATTAAATTGATGACTTTCATATTAAATTTCCGATTTTAATATTTTAATTCTATTGTTTAATGTTTCAACTTTTGAAGTTTCTTACTTGTTAATTAACTTGTCAATTAATTATTTTGAACTTTTTGTTTGCATTTTGCAAATATGTTTTCTCTTTAATCTCACTTATTGTAGATGTCATTAGATGTGCTTATACAGACTCTAGTCTTGGAGAGATATATGAGACATTTGATAGAATGCTTGGAAAGAAAAAGCAAACAATTTTGACTAAAGATCCTACTTTGGGATCATATATGAGAAACATATTAAGCCATTGTGATACAAAGGTGGAATACAATGAACACCTTGCTTCATATGGTAGTCTTTGCTCTTAATCCCAAATGGTATGCACCAAAGGCTGGAAGGTTGTCTCATTGTGATGACGAAGAGGTGAAAGAAGGGCTAATGAAGGCCTTTCATAAGATGTATTTAGCTAAGGAGTATACAATACTTTGCCCACAATGGCTTTCCTTCACAAATATTTTTGGTCCAACATTCAGTAAACCATAGGTGAAGATAGATAGAGTTACATTAACTCAAATTGACCCTATTGGATGGTTGACATGGCACGAGAAGGATACACCACAGTTGAGAACGCTTGCCATTCACTTCCTTTCATAGGTTTTCAATTCCTCTACTATAGAGAGGAATTGGTCCGCATATTGGCCTTATCGACTCCATCAAAAGGAATAGACTTACCTCTAGACAAGTGGAGAAGCTAGTGGTCATGCATTGTGCTCTTCAACTTCAGGATTGTCGGACTATAAAGAATCAACAAACTCCAACTTTATGATGGGATGTTGATCCTGAAGATGTCACCCAGGTTCATGAGGAGGAGGCACCAGAGGGATTGGTTGGGATTTCGTTGGATGAGGTGAAGCATCACAATGGCAGTGACTGAGAGGACTCCGATTTTGATGTAGTGTTGAGAGATGCAGATTAGGGGCAGCAATGTACTTTCTTTTTTGTATTTTCATAGTGTAATCGAAAGTAAAACTTGTAGACTTTAGGAATTTTGTTGTAAATTGTATATTGTTTTTAATATCATATGCATATGCCATATTAACAATGAATTATGAAAGCAATTTGAATTAAGTTTGACATTTGCCAATTTGTTTGATTTTGACTCTCATGTGAACTTTCAACTTAACACAAATGTTATGTATTAAGGTTCTATAATGTATATATGAATGCTTTATCAATGCTATCATACGAAAATTTAAAATTTCCCTATATATTTAAAATTTTCCCTATTTTTTATATAGTTGTCCCCTTTGTCATCCCCAAAAATGGCCTGAAAAATCAAGGACTCTGAAACGTGTCCCCTCGTCCCTTGTCGTCCCCATCCCAGAAACTTGGGGTAACATAGGAAAATTTTGGTTCCATTTTCTAGGCTTTGTTGAGTTGATGGAGCCAGATTAATAAGCCCAATTAGTCGCACCATCCTTATTGGAGATTTAAAATCTAAAAAGGATCAAACTTTTTAAAATCCTTGTCAAAGCAACAGAATAAGGTGACATAGAAAGTGTACAACAACATAATTAGAGTCAAAAGGATTTGTTGTATCCTCCCATAGTAGCCACCACTTGTAATAGTCAATATATCTCTCCCAAAAGGAACCACAACAGTAGAAAAGGCAATCAAATAGTTTGCAAAAGGAGATCGCAACTCAACAACTAGGTTTTTGTGATTATTTAAATATTATTTGAATTCACATAATTCTTTTATTATTATTGTTATGTATATTGTGTCATGAATATTCTATTCAAATAAAAAATAAATACCAACCAATGTTTATTTATTTAAAAATTGTATTGTCGGAAAACAAAAAATGAAAAAACAGTCTTACTGGAAAATTCAAAGAAAAAGATTTCAGTGGAAAGTTGTCAAGAATTGTGAGGAAGGTATACTTCATTGAATATTACCCTATTCTACTAATTGGGGGCATTTTCTTTGTTGACCACATTTTTTACATATTCATATATATAATAATCACCCATCTTATATGCTACGACCCTTGACACTTGCATGCATGCATGCATATATAGATATATGTATGTATATATATTTGTTGCTCAACCATTTTCCTTTCTCCTATTTATCATATTGGCCCTTTCCTTGGAGGTGTCTCTCTTTGATCATACTTGGGGTGCATCACCTGAATTACATGGCTCCCCACATTACATCTATTTATCTTATCCTATGTCCCATTGCTATGTTGATTTGACTGCCCATTCCTTGGGGAAAATTTTCACTCTCATAGGGGAATCTCCTATGAGTCCCCCTTTTCTCCTATGTTCCTCTATTCACCTTGGAAATTTCCTTTCTCCACTTTACTATTTACCTTAAATTGATCAGCCCTCTACTTTCACCCATCAATTTAAGGGGGTGCATATTATATACATTATACACATGAAGCTACCACAATATTATCATTTTCCCTAGCCTAGCCTCTTTTACCATTGAGGTGGAAACCATATACTGTCAAGAATGATGCCCTCATTGTCACACTTTTACATAGTTTATTTTGGATCTAGTGTAATCCATTAGGTAATAATCACATAACCATTCCTAGTTTCCCATTTTATTTTATTTTTGGACTAATCAAGCTTTTTTATTGGATCAGAACATCACCAATTTTATCCACTTTCTCTCTCTATCTTACTATCTCTCTCACATATCAGTGGTTACATCATAACCAAACCTTTGCCAATGCGCCTCTCCCCATAGTCTATTCTTGGGCTCATCCATAGCTTTTCCTTTTCATCTCCTTTTCTCTCTTTGTGATACTTCATGGATCCCATGCCTGGTTTTTATTCTTTATTAGAACTTAAAAAATCTTAGATAAAAGAAATAGTGTGTTTTCTATAGTTGCATTTTCATGTCTAGCCTTACAATATCCTTCTAGTTTATCTATGGTATGCTTTTCTTCCAAAATGAAATAGTGACTAGGTTTCTTGTCATGGGTGTTTTGCAAGAAAGAAAAACATTCAAGTGAAGAAGAAAGTGAAGAGAATACATGGGGGCAAGATTCGCTAATATACATATCCTTGTTATCAATATCACTTACATGCTATGTATTTCATTTTGTAATTTCCCCATTTTCAATGTCCTCCTTTGGACTAGCTTGGTTCCGACTCACTTACTATTTTTAGTAATTGGTCCAAGCAACAATGTAGTGAAGGGTTTCCTATTTGGGCAGTATGTGGGAGTTGTCTGATGAGCTTTAATGTTTTGGCTAGTATGATATTTGGTGAGCACTTACAATTTTTAGCAGTTGCTATTTATAGTAAGTCTATTTCGAGAAACTGGTTTCAGACTCAAAGTGTCATCAACAGTGTTTTTCTATGATGGCGTTGGAGAGACTAAGGTTGGATTATTAATATTCGCCTTTTTATAAGTCACTTAAGTTATTTTAATAAAATAACTTTATAACTTAAGTGAGGGGGTAGGTGGTCATCGAAAAGTACCTTGGTGCCTAATGAGATAACTTAGCGTGATTTTAGAATGCTGAATAAGGTAAAATAGTTTCCTTTTGAGCAAGATGCCCCTTTGAGGATTATTTGATAATGTTCTAAAGTATAAAGCAAAAATATTAAAAGGTTTTTGGAGGGAAAATGATTCAAATTAGAGGTTGCCTTAATTTCTCCCTCCACTCTTATTTAATTTTCTTTTTGGCTCTCATTTGGTTATGATGGATTTGAAAACTTAAGGAGACTCTGGTGGATTGTTTCCAATTTATGTTTGTAGCTGGTTGAAGATGGAAACCCTCATCTTTGGCACTAGTTTCGGTAGTGAAACTATCTACCCTAGTTGGGTTTATGCAAGAAGTCATTCATGCTTTCTACATGAGGAGCATTCATTGCAATTTTGTGGGCCACTTTTAGTGGAAAAATTGGTGCATATCGAGTATTAAAATTTGAAGGATTGAATAATGGTTTTCAAGTTGAATGAATATTTTCCTCAGTATGTGGCACTATCTCTTGTGAGCTTGTATTTGCTTCAGACATTGAAAACCAGTTGGACACCTTGGTTGAGACAGTAGTTTGTTGCCACTGTGGATAGTCTAAGATAGAAGCAACTAAGGCACATTTCCCAGGTCGTGGGTTTTGGCTGGAGGGTCAAGCCTAGTATTTACTAGCAATATAACACTCCTTTGGTTGCCATTCCTCTTTGCATATAAGGATACAACCCTGATTAGCTTTTTTGGGCATAAATATAGACACATGAGTTCTTGGAGAAATTGAGGGTTTCAGAAACACTTTGAGCCACACTTTTGTAGCTTCCAGCTTGGTTGTGATTCTTTGTGGAGCCCTAGTGAGCAGTTTATTGAGGAGGTTTTTGGCATAAATAAGAGTCGACTATCACCTAAAGAGTCTTCATGGTTGCTACAAGTTGTTGCAAACCATTATCCAGTCAAGGCGTGAGCATACACAAGTTTGAGAATTACTGCGAACACCTTAAATCTGTTGTTATCTGTAATAGGATTGAACATTGCAATTTGTTAGAGTTTATATTCATTTTGAGCAAAGAAACGCCATTTTTTCGTAGAACTTGTATAAGCTTGAAAAACTCTTGTTGTAGCATTCTGAGCAATCTGTTGTTAGCAATTATTCATCATAATACTCATAAATTTCCTTTGACCCCTTTTACCTATCAGACTAAGTATGGCCAGTACATGTCAAACTGTTATTCAAATCCAAGACCAATACTTTGACATTTTTGTGGTCTTGGAGTTGTAAAGTCTGCAATTAATTTCCGATCAGTTGTTAAGTGTGAATCAATCCTTCTCTGATAATGTTTAAACCTATCATACATTCCTGAGTATGTAACAATCTGATAAGAATTTTTTGTGCATCTTTATATGGTGTTATCAATCTTGTTTGAAGTTAGATTTGCTATAGAATCTTAAAAATATCATATATGCATGTGCTTAACCATATTGTTCAATGAAATTATGTTGTTGAGTTAAGTTTAATCCAATTGGGAAACTATCAAATTGGGTAAAACAATCAGTAACTTGCCTTGTCCAGGAAAGGCATATTACAATGGGAACATCTACCAAACTGAAAACAAATCGCAAAAAAAAATATCATACAAAAGGGGTTGTCCATTACACATTTTTGCACATTATTTTACTTTAGCATATTATTTCACCCAATTGCACCATCTTGCTTAAGTGGGGGGAAATGTAAGGTCAAAAATTGCCTACTTAACAATCTTCACCTTATGTTCATGTGCTCATTCTAATAACCCCTCCCTTAGGTGTGTTCTATCGCCATTTGCCTTGATTTTCAACCTTATCCCAAGTTTTAGACTAATTCATAGCAACTCCAAAGCCTATTTTCACACCCATAGCCCAGTCTAAAAGTTTTGGAACAAAATTCAATATTGGGTTAAAATGCATTCGCGCACTAGAGAGGACAAAAAGCACCCAGATGCTAGAGTTCAAATTAAATCTAATTGACTCCAACTTTTAGGTCTTGAAATCCCTAACCTAATGTTGCCCCAATCCACTCTCAAATGGTCAACTGGACTTGAACCCACTGTAAAATGTAACTTTCCTTCATTTTGAAGATAACATCATATTCTTAAGCTAGGGTTCTCACTGGATATTTGCGAGAGTCACAAATTTTCTCCATTGATGATAGCTAGAGAATCCTAAAGTCTGAATAGTGAAGCCAAAGTTTGAAGATCCAATCTATTGATAAATGTAAAGGATTCAGGAGCACAATTTGAGCCTACAAAATCAAAAGAACATCATATAGAGATTGCAAGGCCTGGGGAGATTGAAAACCCTGGCACCAAACTAAAAAATTTCCTTCTCTAGCAACATGCCACTTTTTTTTCTACAAGGGCACCCTGCATCAATGCCAGAGCTCCACATAAATCAACAGGAGGCCCCTAACCCCATACCTAGGCACTTGAGTCTACACAAGTGCCTTGCCCTGGAGCTTGAGCCCTGCAAAACATCATCCTGAAGGTCCTTTGTGCCCATCCAGCTTTGGTAACTACTCTTAGTGCTCTAGCACCCAGGTCTAGCCATGTAATCTACATCAATGCCCAAACCCATCTAATTTGTCCCTAACATCACAAAGGTTGCAATTTTACAAAGTTCTTTGTCTTATTGTCTACTATAGCTTCTCTTCAAACACCATCTAAGTCACAGTACACGTAGGGATGGCATTTCTTTCTCCTTTTCTCTTTTACTTACAATTATTCATTCTCGACTTATTATTAATTTAGTTTGATTAATAATTTGAAAGTATGCGTTTGTTTCTATTATACATGAGTAATTTATTTCAGATTAGTTGGATTAGACTAATATATTGAAAGATAAATCTTCTTAAATTAGATAAACTCGTAAAATCGTCTAACACCTAATAAGGTTCATTTATGTTTCTTTCAACTACATTTGAAGATAGCATCCATCCATGATCTATGTATTAGAGATGGAGATTGTAGAAATAAGGATAAAAAATTATAGAAAGATCTTGATTTCCTATTATTTTCAATGATAAAATTAGTGAGTGGGTGAAGATAGTATATGTCAATAGGATGTGCACAAATCAATACATATTACAAAATTCATTGAGGAAAGAAGCTCAAACCAACTATGTTAGAACATGTTTTAAGTTTTTAACAGTCAAGCCAAAAATTATGAAACATTTTTAAATTAATAAAAACTAAATATACCATATTGAGAATTTATTTTCCGTTATTTTCTAATGATTAAAAAAGAATAGGATACATTGTTTGATATTGAAAAGGTATTAAGTATCTTAAAATAGAGAGCCAATTATTGATATAATTTCTATAAATAAGTTTCACGAGTGATTTAATTTTATAATCATGTGTGCAATTAATACACTTAATGCGGGCCATTTTAAGATTGGGAGTTACCCATTTAACCTCATTAGTTCCATACAAGGCGACAATAGTAACTAAAATTTTAAGAAATTGCTACCAAAGATATCAAAACTAGTGAGAGAGAGAGAAACAAAACAATGGCATACTCACATGGAAAAATATGATGTCACTTTTCCTTGACACTAACCAAAAAAAAACTACTTACAACACAAATCATTAGCACCCCTAAAGTTCCTTTTCTTAATAACTTTAAAGTTTAAACTCAATATACAAATGGAAAAAGGCAAAGCAATGTGTGCATAGTATGGAAAGACAATAAAAGACAAGTTGATGATTTGTTACCATGCACCTCAAATCTCAAGAGAAAAAGAGTAGAAAGTAAACATGAGGAGAAATATCAACAAATGTGCAAGTTGACAAGCAAAACAACTAGTGGACAACAGTCAAGATAAGAATTATCCATCATATTAATGCCAGAGCCCACTCCAACATGTATCGGGCAGCCTCTTGTTCTTGTTTTTGGCCTTGAGAATCGACCAAGGACTAAATTATATGGTCATATAACCATATTTATTCATTTTTGCTGTAAAATATAATTAATCTTTTTCAAAGATTGTACCACTGTCTATAACATGTAAGGGAAATTTTGAGCAGGACATATCTTAGAGGATTATAATTTTATATACATCCAATCCATAATGTTTCCTTCTTTAACCATGGACTACCCTGGCATTTAAAGGTCAATATATAATGGATAATTGTCATGGTAGATAGTCAAATTACACAAACAAGCAAACTTCACTCTACTTTGTTGGACTTGTACACTCATTTATTAATTTCATCTTTCATCCAGAGACTGTCATGCACACCCAATCAATCTTGGACTTGTGAAGAGATAAATGATCCTTCAAAATGTGAAAGAATACCATAATAATGTGAAGTTTGCAAACCATGACTCTAAACTAATACAAGAGCTGCAAGGCAGCGAAGTTCCTGCCAAAGACTGGCAGAACAGTTTTGGCCTAGGGAAAATGTTAAAAATTGAGGAGATTCATAGTTGTGCACTTGTTGGTGATGAAGGGATTATGGCTGTAGCGTTTCAGAACAATGCTCATGAAGGTCCAGTTACAAGCTGTTAAGGTTCCTGACAATGTGTAAATGGTCTTATGATCAAGAGTATGTTGTGCAAGGTTTGAGGCAATCTTAGAAAATTGTTTTCTCGTCTTTCTAATCTAAGAGTGAAACAAAATTATATGCATCTTGAGAAGTTGGTTACCAGTAACTAAAAATAGAAACTCAATGTAAGTAAAGATTCATACAAAGATTGTGCTCCTTGTAGTCAGAATAAAAAGAAATTGCAAAGAATGCTCTTCTATTCAAAGAAACTGAATATTTAGTGCATAAGAGAACAAAGGCCCAAAAGGAAGAGAATGAGAGTTACACCGATAAAAAAACTATGGGAATGCTTCCTAGCTGATTTGGCAATTAGATGGAATTGAAACCAAACTCTTCAAAATTATTAATGACAAACAATACCAAACACTGATATACTCATCGTATGACTACAATACACTCATATCTGAAAATATAAATGATATAACAGCCAATTGGAATTCCCCAAATAAATTCTGAAATTTGATTTCAGCTACTGAAAATGTATTACAGTAAAATAAATTAGTAAATGCACTAACAATCCTAGATTTGTAGTTGTTCAGCTTGTTAAAAGGCTGGAAATCAGCATAGAAGCCCTCCAATGAAATTCCTTCAATGTTGTTTGAGCAAGTTTGTAAACTTCTTGTTGATGTTTCAGTCAGCCGCGGGCCTCTACTTCCAGGTGCGAATTCGCATGAAGAGAATAAATTGAATATAGCCTATGGCTATTCAATTTATATATGTTCGATTTGAAGAGAGAAAAGGTGCTTCTCAAATGAATAAAATAAAACATGATTTATATTATTTAATAATTAATAATCATTTATTATATGGGGCCGATCTTCTAGAAGAGGCGTGAATTTCTATGTAACACGTCTTTTCTTATTGAGGCTGACTTCATTTGTGAAGAGGTGCGAACCCTATTGTAATCGTGTATATATACAAGTTCACATTCATTCATTTGATGATAAAGTTCATTCAACATAATTCATATTACTTGAGGAGTTCACACCTGTAGCAGTAGATCATCTTTCTGTAGCAGCAGATCGATTATAAGGAGAAACTTATTCATTTATATCTTGCATCTTAGAGGTGCTATTATTCTTTCTATCAAATCAACATTGTATTGTGCCTGAGTTGTAAGCAGATTTCTACTCTTATTCATTCAATATATAAGAGATATATTTGTTGGGTTTTTCTCCCTCAGGTTGGAGGGTTTTCCCAAGGTATTTGTTGTGTTTCTGAGTTTGATTTTGAATTAAAATCTGTGTATTACATCTGATCATAAAAACTAACATGGTATCAGGGCGGGTTTGAACAAGATCTAGATCAGATTTATCTTGCAGCGATATTCTTTATTTTCCTTCACCTTCTTGATCTCTTCTATCCTTCGTCAAGATGGTGAACTGTCTCAAGATCAAGGACAAACTTGAGGGAGCATCAAATTTCACATCATGGAAATTCAGAATTATGCTCACCTTGGAGGAAAGTGAGTTGGCAGAGTTCGTGGAGAGCACAACTTCTGAGCCTATGGATGAGGAAGAAAAGATTCAATGGAAGAAGAAAGATATCAAAGTGAAGAAGATGTTAGTTGATTCCATGAAGGACCATATTGTTCCTATCGTCTCCAAGTTGAAAACGATAAGAGAGATGTTTAAAATCTTGGAGGAGATGTATGAAATCAACAACACAAGTCGTGCTTTAGCATTAAAGCAACAACTTCATCATCTCAAGATGGCAAAAGGAGAAACTGTAATTGCTTACTTCATGAGGATCACTGAGTTGAGAGATCAGCTCTCTTCCGTTGGGCATGTTGTTGACAGCAAGGACTTGACCATGTTGGCTTTTAATGGTTTTCCTGCATCTTGGGAGTCTTACATTCAAGGAATCAGTGCAAGATCGACACTTCCCAAGTTTGATCATTTGAGGGCAGATTGCATCCAAAAAGAGTCTAGGTTGGCTGCAAGAGGTATTGGTCAAAGCTCCACTAATGAAGACATTCATGTTCTTGCCACTCAATCCTTCAAGAAGAAAGGGAAAGGTGGAAAGAAAGGACATTTCAAGAGGAATAGAGATAAAGAAGCTGATGGTGTTCTTGTGTTCAAGAAGAAGAGAGACCTCTCCAAAGTCCAATATTTTCGATGTGACAAGTATGGTCAGTTTGCAAAGGAATGTCCTACCAGGACTAGGTAGCAGGCCTTCATTACAGATGTTAATGATGTCTCTCCGTAGAAGGATTCAAGTGAATACCTATTTTATTCAACCTTGTCAAACAATGTAACCACCAACACCAACACTTGGCTAATTAATAGTAGTGCCTCTCGCCACATCACTGGATTTAGGGAGCATCTATCTGATTTTGTGGAAAAAGATTCTAGTGAACAAGTCATTATTGGAGATGATGCTAGTTATTTTGTGAAAGGAGTTGGGACCTCCTCTCTTCACTTGGATTCTAGCGTTTCCTTGCAATTGGATGATGTGCTATTTGTTCCAAGCATCAAGCGAAACCTTGTTTCCATTTCAATCTTGGAAGACAAGGGGTACCAAGTTGCATTTTCAGAAGGCAAAAGTTCTTGTATGGACAAAGAACTCAAACATCAAGTTTGCTCAGGTGATTGGAGTTAGACATGGGTGTCTCTACAAACTATGCACTCGACCAGTTCAGGCTCTAGTGCATGATTCTTCAAGTTTGTGTGACCTTTGGCATCAAAGATTGGCTCACCTTCACTTTCGAGCTCTACCTATCATGGAGAAGATGGTAACTGGCCTTCCAAAATTCAACCAGGAGCATGAAGGTACTTGCAAAGGTTGCGCTTTGGGTAAGAATACAAAAGGTCCATTCCATAGTAGTGAAAGTAGATCCAAATGTATTCTAGATCTTATTCATTCTAATTTATGTGGTCCAATGTCTGTTGCTTCTTCAAGTGGTTTCTTGTATTACATTATTTTTATTGATGACTACTCTAGAAAGACTTGGATTTATTTCTTGAAATCTAAAGAATTTGAGGAGGTATTAGAGAGATTCAAAGAATTCAAAGCTCAGGTGGAGAATTTGTCTTGGAAGAGGATCAAAGTCTTGAGATCCGATAACGGAGGAGAGTACACTTCTGTCAGCTTTGTAACTTTTGCATTGAAGCAGGGATTAAGAGGGAGTTCAATGTTCCTTATAATCCTCAACAGAATGGTGTTGCTGAAAGAAAGAACAAATCTATTGTGGAAGCAGTCAAAGCCATGATTCATGACCAAGATTTTGGGCTGAAGCATCTAGGACAGTTGTTTATGTTCAGAATAGAAGTCCTCACCAGATCTTGGAGAACATAATTCCTGAAGAAGTATTCACAGGGGTGAAGCCTAAAGTAAGTCATTTAAAAATCTTTGGGTGTCCAGTGTATGTTCATGTACCAAAGGACAAGAGGACAAAGTTGGAACCTTCTAGCAAAAAGGGGATATTTGTAGGTTATAGTGAGACATCAAAAGCCAACATAATCTACATTCCGGGTCAAAAGACAATTGAGATCAGTAGAGATGTCACATTTGAAGAGGATGTTGCATTCAAAAGATCCAAGGGCACTCATATGGAGATCGATGATGAAGAGCCTCCTCAGGATATGGAAGTTGACCATGTTCCTGAAAATCAGAGGGAGGCTCTAGAACCTAAAGAAGATGATCCAGTTGAACCCTTGGAACCTACTAATGGGCCTATAGATATTGTGATTGGAAGGAAAAGACCTCTTTGGGCCAGGAAAATAATGCAGGAGGTAGAAATTTTTGCAGCCCCAAGAGGAACTTTCAGAGAAAGTAAGAGACCTAATAAGTTCTCCAATTATGTAGCTTTGATGAGTCAAAGCCTTCCAGTGTTGAGGAAGCTTCTAGTCAACAGGTTTGGAAAGATGCTATGTCTAAAGAGTATCAGTCCATACTTAAAAATGATGTTTGGGGCATTGTACCTAGACCCGAAGGCAAATCTATGGTATCTTCTAAATGGCTCTTCAAGATCAAGCATGCAACTGATGGGAGCATTGAGAAATACAAGGCTAGATTCGTGGCTAGAGGGTTTTCACAAAAATAAGGAGTTGACTATGAAGAAACCTTTGGTCCAGTCGCTCGTTATAACTCAGTCAGGACCATCATTGCTATTGCTACATCTAGAGGATGGAAGATTCACCAAATGGGTGTGAAGATAGCCTTTCTGGATGGTGTAATCGAGGAAGAGGTATATATTGAGCAACCTGATGGATTTGAGGTACATGGGAAGGAGTCCGATGTTTGCAGGCTAAAGAAGGCCTTGTATGGTCTTAAGCAGACTCCTCATGCTTGGTACGAAAGGATTGATCGTTACCTGTTAAGTTTGGGCTTCTCAAAGAATGATGCTGATTCTAACCTCTACTTCAAGGTAATTGATGGTGAAGCATTGATCTTGGTTTTGTATGTTGATGATCTGATTATTACTGGAGAAGAACACCTCATTCTCAAATGCAAGGAGTTAGCTTCTGAATTTGAAATGAAGAATCTTGGTCTCATGCATTACTTTCTTGGCTTAGAAGTTTGGCAAAAACCAGATGAGATGATTCTAAGTCAAGGGAAGTATACCATTGACATTTTGAAGAGGTTTGGTATGATGGATTGCAAATCCATGTCTACGCCTATGGAGACCAACTTACATAAGTTGAAGGAGGCTGCAACTAGCTCAGATTTGGTGGATCCCACAATGTATAGACAATTGATTGGTTCATTAATGTATCTAGTCAACACTAGACCAGATATTTGCTATGCAGTGAGTGCACTTAGTCAGTTCATGTGTGAACCAAGGCAGATACATCTTGTTGCAGCAAAACATATCCTGAGATACTTGTGTGGCATAGTTGGATATGGATTGAGATATTCTTCGGGTGTGGATTTGAAGCTGCATGGTTATACTGATTCTGATTGGGCAGGGTGTGTTACTGATCAAAAGAGCACCTTTGGATGTTGCTTTAGTCTGGGGTCTGCGATGATATCCTAGTGTAGCAAGAAGCAGCCATCTGTAGCATTGAGTACAACAGAGGCAGAGTATATTGCAGCTTGTGTGGCAGCTCGAGAAGCAGTGTGGCTTCGAAAGCTCCTTGCAGGATTGTTTGGACAATCAATGGAGCCTACTATTATTCATTGTGATAACTAGAGTTGTGTGAACCTTTCTGTCAATCCTGTGTTTCATGACAGAACTAAACATGTTGAGATCAAATACCATTATATCAGAGATATGGTATTGAGGAAAGCAATTCAGTTGAGGTATATCAACATTGATGAGCAGACGACAAACATTCTCACCAAGCGTCTCTCTAGGATAAAGTTTGTGTACTTTCGAGATAAGCTTGGTATGGTGGAGAATCAAGCCCTAGCTGAGAAGGAGTCTCAGTATCAGTGATCCTCCCTAATGCATTTCTCTTTGAGAGAGATTTGAGGTGCAATCCCTTGTTAATGCATTTCTCTTTGAGATTTGAGGTGAAAGCCCTTGTTTCCACCCTCTGGGAGAGCCATGGTGGATGTCATATGTGTGACTCCGCGACAACATCACGTGAGAGAGTCCGTGATGATTTTACTTGTACTTGTGTTTACACCCTCTGGGACAGCCATGGTGAAACGTCACGATGAGGTGACAACATCACGTTGAGTGATGAACACCTGTACATACCATACATGGGTGTAGCCATGATGGTTGATATCACGATGAGGATATCTCATCATGATGAGGTGATATGCTTCTCACGATGAGGTGATAAGTTTTTTTAAATGGAGCCATGTTGATCGACATCACGATGAGGTGATATGTCCAGAGTCGGAAGTATTCCTCCCTAGCCGAGAGGGAGTGTTGGATGATACAGCCGCTGATTCTACTCAAACGCGATTTACTAGAAGACAATAAAATTGAATGTAGCCTTATGGCTATTCAATTTTTATATGTGAGTTCGATTTATGAGGAGGCGCCTCATTCTTATATATATATATAATTAATGATTAATAATCAATTAATGAATGGGGCCGACTTTATTGAAGAGTCACGTTTTTTTAAGGAGGCCAACATGTAATAATAAAAGAACACGTCCTTTCTCATTGGGCCGATTTCCTTCCTTGAAGAGGCACAAACCGTCTCCCTTGCATACAAATAGAGGATGATGATCATTCATTCGGTATCAAGTTCATTCAGCATAATTCGCATTTCTGTAGCAGCAGATCATATTCTGTAGCAGCAGTTCGATTAAAGGAGAATCATATCATTTGTATCTTTGCATCTAGGAGAGGTGCTATTCATTGTATCAAATAGGCATTGTGTTTTGCTTGAGTTGTGAGCAGATTTCTACCCTTATTCAATTAATATATAAGAGATATATTGGCTGGGTTTTTCTCCCTCAGGTTGGAGGGTTTTCCCAGGGTATTGGCTGTGTCTTTGTGTTGATTTTTTAAATTTCTGTGCATCACATCTGATCATAAAACTAACAAAGGTCAATTAGGAAGGGTTGTCCACTTGCCCCAAACTTGGTTGTAATTGCTTTTGATGCTCTACATTATATGTTAAGATCTTGTTGTTTTGGAAGGATTGTGAAAGGGATTTCATTACTTGATAATGATGAACTTTTGAATATACAATAGGTTGATGATACTCCTCTCCTTATTAATATGGAGGAAGAGAAATTTAATTTTTTGATGAATAGACTTAACACATTTTGTAAGGCCTTAAGGTGTTAAAATTTCTGATAATAAATCTATTTTGTCGAGCTAAGTTGAGTTTCCGCCTACATGGTTTGATAAATATAAATTGAATTGGGGGAACCTTTTAAACATGTAAGATACATAGAACACCATTTCTTGTCAATCCCTCACTGAAAAATATGTGGGACTGGATATATGGTAAGATTGATTTTCATTTTGAAATGGAATAAACAATTCTTGTCTTTGGCTGGGAGATTTCAAGTTTTTCAAAAGATTCTATCTTCATATAGTATCTATTATGCTTCATTTTGGTTGTTTAATAACTATCAAACTGAGAAAATTAAGAATTAATCAGAAACTTTTTTGGTATGACGGCAAGGGTAATTGGCAGTGGTGCTGTATCGACAAAACTAAAGGGGGATTTGGTTTAAAGAATTTGAAAATCTAGGGTGTGGCCCTTGCCAAAAAATGAGTAATCAAGGTTCTTAATGGCGATGGATCATGAAAAATTATAATTATAAACAATATTAAGCTTACCCCAAAAGAGCCAAATAGTGGAGAGGATTGCATCTTCATGATATTTTATTGGGTAAGTTCTCAGTGATTCCATCTGGTTTTAATGTTTTTAACAACATTTGGAGGGCTTGGGAGTACATTAAAAATTTAATTCAAGATGGTGATACTTATACCAGGGTTGAGAATAAATTGATCAGTTTTAGATTCATATGGTGGAACTTGCAATGGACTAATAAGCCTCTTGCATTATTGCAAGGTTGTTTTGTAAAGGCTTAGAATAATAAAGGGATCTCTTAGTTTGAGGATATTTTTTTTGAAGGACAAATTAGGAACTAAGACTTTCTTAGAGATGAATACCACTTGCCTCAGTCTCAAAAGAGAACCTACACTGTGCTGACCAAAGCTGTATATAACATTCAATTTTTTAGTGAATTTGGAATCTAATATTAAAACTATTTAGTACTTCCATTGGGTAGCTAACTCTCAGGAGGTACTTAGTCACGTCAACACCAAATGGAATTTGAATTTGGATGAAGAACACTGGAATTATGTCCTTAAATCTGTTGGTGCAGTCTTCTAGATACCAAGAAATTTTGTTTTAGGTGGCTCTTACTTATTAAAAGACTTGCTGTAGGTTCTTTATATGATTTGGGTTTCTGGTATTAGTTGTAATATTTGTAATGTGAATGAGTCTTTTGAGCATCTTTTTCTTTGCATGTAGATTTGCCAAGTCTGTATGATCTTTATTCTTGGGCAATATTTTGGGTTGGAACATTAGAAGTAACTTTTAATGGGCCAATGGCATAAGATTTTATTTGTTTTTGTTTTTGGATTAAGTGAAGAGCTTTTTTTTTCGACTTTCTTTATCTACTGAAATTTTATGGTGTATTTGGAAAAGGAAAAACTTTATCCGATTTGTCTATAACCTTCTATTATTGCTATCTTGTCATCTACATAACATGGCAGCTTATAAGCAATATCTTCAAAACCCCCAATTCTAATAATATATACATTTTTGAAATTGGATAAAATAGCTTCCATACTTAATTACAAGAGTTGCCGCTTCTGGTGATATCCTCAAGTTTCCTTCCAACTCTCTCACAATTAGCATTGTGAAGGCATCATTTATTGAATTCTTTGAATTTTTTTGTAGCTAACTTCCAATTGCAATTGGGGATAATGATCATATATTTGCATTGTATGATCGTATACACCATGAGTTTGTAGCTCAGGCCATGTGTAATGTCCCCTTTTTAGCCCGAGTCAATGTTTGACAGATTAGCCTATCATTAGGTCCTCGTAGGCTAATAATGGTGATTAGAGGGCCTTATATGGGTGTTAATGAGTTCTCCAGATGGCAATTTGTTGTGTTTTCTTCTCCAGTTCGTTGGCATATTCTGAGGTGATCATCTCCATGGGTTTTTGGCTCCGTTTTTATACACTTACTATTTATAGTAAGTCAATTGGGTGATAGAGGCCAACCTTACTATTTATAGTAAGGCACTCGGGTGAGCAGAGGTTTCAGAGGGCTTCCTCTTGGCATTGATAGAATCAGTAAATGATGATTATTGAGGGAGTTGTGATATTATAATTATTATTAAAGTTATACTTTAATAATAATTAATTATAAAGTGATTATTATAATGATTGATTTGACTTTATTATAAAGGGGTTATTTTAATGATATTAAGTCAAATAATATAAGTCATGGTTTAAAGTGCCCAAGTGAAAGTTATATAATAAAGTCACAACAAAAGCAAATGTTTTATTATATTTTAATGATTTAATTGCACTTGGGAAATCGTGCCATTTGAGGAGGAGGTATAAAAGTTTGTAAAAAAGCATGAAAAACATTCATTCATTGAAATTACTTTTGTTGCTTTGGCATTTGGAGAAGAAAACCAGGGTTTTGCTTCAATTTGATCTTGGAGAACGTTCATTCTCTCAGATTTGTGCTTCCCACAGGTGTGAAAGACCACCCAAAGGTTGCATTAACATGTGGCTTCAATCAGAGTCATATTTGTGCTTACAGGAGTTGATTCATAGGGGTTTCTCAGAGTTTAAGGTGCTGATCAGAGGTTAAATCAGAAAACATTAATGTTGCTGATCATTCTTTAGCATTCATTGCTTGTTGCATATGCTGGGCCATACAAATCACTAGCAGCTAGGCCGTACAGACTCCTTTGCTAGGCATGGGGTTTTCTTGGCTGAAACGCCTATGTTTTGAGCTACATTCTTCATCCATTAGGGGCGGCCAGATCATAGCAATAGATTAGATGCATTAATATTGTGGAGAACTCATCATTTGATGCTAGGCGTCCATGAGCAAAGGTTACCAGGCTGCTGTAATGAATTTCCAGAATTACATTGTCTAATGCTTTGGCTTTCGGGTATGAAGTAAAATGATTTCTAAGCATTGTATAAATCTGATTTTAATATATACTGTATTTGCAAAGCTATAATAAATCAGATTTGAATCATTCTACCATTTACTTTCAATTTTCCCTTCATTCTGCATTTGTATATACTTTTCTTTTATATTTCCTGGCAATATACCATCAAAACTCAAAAACACAAAATGAAACAAAGACCATAGAAAGAAGCCTGCAAGCGCTGATATAAATAGGACTGAAGAAATTTGAAAATACTTTGCAATGGTTTGAAGACAGGCTTAAATGGAGTTTATATGGCAATGTTATTGTTCATTTGAAGTTTAGGTATAAAGAGCAAAAAATTCCCTTTGACACAAACTTCAACTTTAAATTTGAAAATTGGTGGGGGATATTCAATCAGATCACTTGTCATTGTTTGGTCTATTAACTGTGTAAATTTTTCTTTTCCTACTTGTGTGATTATTGCCATACTCTGCTCACATGTCATTGCCACTTGTAGTTCACTAATTGGATCATTGACTAGATAAATTGCCTAAGCCCTAAACATGCAAATTTTTTGTCCTATGACACACATGTTTGGCCATCTCAATCCAGTTTTTTGGAATTTCTTACAAATTTTCAATTTCTAGGTCAACTAAATGGAACCAATATGAGGTTTGCCATGTGACATCTCAAATGCTACCAAGTGTAAAAATAGATCAATAGCAATCTTAAAAAATTGCTAACAAACCACTGCAAATTGCATTTTGGCACAAACAGGTCATGACAAAGTAAATGTTACAAACAAAAAGTTGCAAAGATTAGTAAAGGTCTATCAAGGGATTCACCCCCCTAACCTATGCGATTGAGTGCCTGATGCTCAACATGCTAATCAAACTAGTGATGCTTGCATGCACACCCTACCATGGGTTGCACAAAGCTACAAGAAATCCCTGCCAAAAATCATCACCTGCTATCATGTGACATGTTTCTGGCTCTACTCCTCTTTAGCCCTTTGAAATGTGCTAGCCAATTTTTTCAATTTTTAACACATTAATTTCATCAGTTAACGTTAGTGAAATCACAAACCAGCTAAAAGGAACCCTTTCTCTTTTGATCAACCCAGATCCCAGTACGGGCAAGGTGAGAGCATACTCGAAGGGGGATCGTTAGCACAAATTTGAAACTGCTGGAAAAATACATTGGAAGAAGATAAGAATCACTCAACCACTTATTCAGCGGGAGGATTGGAGATAGAAATTACATTGCTGAAAGTAACAATCAACTCAACCACTTATTCAGTGGGAGGACTAGAAAGAGAAGTACAATGCTGAAAGTAAATATGCAACTTGACCACTTATTTAGCGGGAGTGTGTTGACGGCTCAGCCGATCAGCAATATGCAAATGCAATACAATGTAGACTGAGCATGACCAGTCTCTTCCACAAGCGTGGGAAAGCAGTGTAATAAAAAAGATAATAAGACAGCTGACAGTATTACTGTTCAGCTTTACAAAATGATAGAACTCCTGCCAATATCGAAGTATTACAATGTCTCAATGCTGCAATTATAGAATATGCATCACCTATCATCAAACGACTCAACCACCACTAAATCCCAACTCCAAAGACAACTTCTACAATCTGATTTCTGACAGACCAACAACTGAAATGCACAAACCAGCAACTAGACAACCCACTAAAATGCATAGAACTCACTCAAAACTCATCTGAAAGACACCAAACCAAAGCCATAAGCATTCTAGAGAATAGGCGCCCAAATCCCAAGCAACAAACTGCAACCTAAGCCCATGAATTATTTTTGCATGAACTCCAAAGCATCCCCAGCATAGTACGACCCTCAAGAAGGGCGATTTCTTCCTCAAAAATCACATACCTGATAATAAAATCTGAAATTCAACATAGAGGGGCACCCAAGGCTGCAAAACTCATTTGTCAAATACCCATAACCAAATAAAATTCACCCTAAGACATATGAGCAAAAACGACAATCAGCTATACCTTACCAGCAACTCCAAAAAACTGACAAAATGCAAGAAACTCAACTACCATGTGCTCAATCTGTTCTCAAGGATTAAGAACAACAATATCTCAACTAGTTGCTATCTTTCAAGCAAGAAGTCAAGCCAAGCTAGGAGGTATGCATTCCTCGAAGCAACTTACTAACCATTCCGACAACATAACTTTACTGTAGATATGAGATAATGAACTAAGAGCCCAATGCTCTTATTTATAACATATCTTGCTCCAAATTCAAATTCAATCTCCCTCCAAATGGACGCCAAAACCAAACTCAAATTCACAATGCCCATTAGTGTCATTTGCATTTCATTTCTCCAAGTTGTCCTCCTCCAAGAAGCATTATACTTTATTAAAATGTCAATAAAGTATATTATGGCGTCCAAAATAATAATAAAGTGAAATACTTTATTAGATTGATTTAATTCCTCTAGGCTAGGCGTCAAAACAATAAAGTGAAATATAAATATAATTGACCACTTATTTCTCCAAGGCATCCAAACATGCCTTTTAAATATTTCACTTAAAATAATATTCTCATCAAATATCAAACTTGCCAAAATAATCACCTCAAATGTTGGAGACCAACTGAATATACTGCCCTGCTCGAAATAGCCATAATACCAAGTTGTTGAAACACTGCCAAAAATAGCACCAAGGGTGTTGGAGACCAAACTGCTCAAATTGACCTGCCAGATATAACCACTGAACTGAACTGCAAAAACCCTGCTAAAAATAGTAAGTTGTTCCAAATTCATTTTAACCATAATCCGAGCAACCGTCGTACTTACTAAAAATAGTAAGTCCGAAAAAGTTCTTTGATTCAGTTGCATGTCACACCGTCGCGAAGCTCTCTGAAACCCCAGAAGTAATCCATAATCCGAACTGTAAAAATCCAACATGCAACTGTCGTAACTTACTAAAATTAGTAAGTCCAAAAAAGTTCTCTGATTCAGTTGCATGTCATACCTCTGCGAAGTTCTCTGAAAACCCAGAAAGAATCTCGCAACCAATCTGCAAAACTCCAACATGCGAACCCCTGAATCTTCAAAAGAAACCTCCAAGTAGCTGGAAACCCTAATTCTGCCTCTGACTGGCCTACGAGCATCCAGGAATAGGCTAATAGTCACTGGAAGGTGTAGTGCTAAAAATGGGGACATTACACCCTTGCACTCCGTTGCTACATGGTGGTCAACCATTGGCCCTTCGATTTCTATACTTAGAAAACATTGGGAGTGAATTTAGAGGCCTAAACAAGTGAATTTTTTTCGTGAATACAAAATTGTTCCTTGACGATTGATGGCAAGTAATCCAAGTATGCAATCAATTTTTTGAGCTATACTGCACTTAAATATGGGCTAGCCGCTAAATAAATGATAAAGGAACTTAAGAATTGGCTAGTCTATTGAGTGGGCCCTTTCTCTTCAGCATAGTTTTCTCTTGTGTTTCTTAACTATTTAGCAAAGTTTAGTAACAAATAACAATTGCTTTTAGGGATTATTAATAAGTTTTTTATTCATCATCACTCTATATTTTCTATATCTTCTACATGGCAATAGGGCCATATTTATAATAAAAGTTTCAAGTAGCAATAATTTGGAAGAGTTTTATCAATCCCTTGAACTGAGGGAGAATAGAAAAACTAGAATATCGTTTTGCAGTAATAGGGGATTTATTTCTCAATCCACTTTCTGTACTTATTAATTGATTAACAGACATATAAATATATATTGGATCAGCTGGAAATCACTGCCAGTTGTTTTAGTTGGGCCCACATCAACAAATTGAACTATCTACTTGCTTTGTAAAAGCTATTGAAGTGCGTTAAACAATGGTGTTGAAGAAGTCTTCAGATAGTGGTTCACGAAGTTTATAGTTTATGGTTGATGATGAAGTTCATAGTCAATGGCTGATGAAATTCATATGTTACTCCATAGACCCAAGCATAACACATCTATCCTAGCCTTTTACACTTCTCAAAATTCTGCATTGTTATCGAAATTGACTGCTGAAATAAGCAAAGCAAAGTTAGTAGTTTGTTAAAAATTAATTCAATAATATTTATTTTTTATGCGTTTTCCTTAAAAACCAAAGTAATAATAATTATTCCAATTGCAAACAGTAATGAGTACGAGGAGGAATTAATGATGGCAATATAGGAAAAAGGAGCAGAAAACTAATGAAAGGGAAATGCAAAATTATACAGTTATGAGGAGCGTCAATGGGCTTTACACTCTGTTAGGAGAATCTATTGTCAATCTCATTTATTTATGTTTTCCTAGGTGTATATGGTTTTTTGTTTGTTCATATTACTTTTTTGGATGCTATCATACAATTTTTGACATTGCTTTTGTGAGATACAAAACTAATTAGCCAACATTTACCAAAATAATATACTATATCATTTTGAGGGGTGAATGTCTATGCATCAATGTAGATTTGCATTTATTACATTGTAGGTTAAGCTTACTTCTGTAATTGGGTGTGAGAGGTGTCATCTCCTTAGGAATTACACTTCCCTTTTCAGTAAGGTATTGCTTCATTCCTTGGGAGTTACACTTCTTGAAGAGAGAGTTGCCATCCCCAAAATATTCAAGAAAGTTGGTTTAGCTTTTTGTTCTGTTCATATCAGACACCCAAATACCAAGTTAACAAGGGTTTGAAGTTGCTTATTGTCTCTAATTTTTTCAAGGTAACTTCATTTAGAAGCATGAAAGAGCAGATCTGAGCTCACCATTGCATCTAGAGTGGTAAAAAACATAAGAATCACTTGTCAAAATCCAAATTGGACATCGTTTCCAAAAGATTCACTTTTTCACCAAGTTTGGGCCATTTGGATGACTCACAGTATGAGGTGGGCAAAGAAAATAAAAATAAATAAACAATTGTGTTGTGCCCAATGCACACATTAGTGTCGTTGGTGCATCACTGATGTAGGCATGCCCTTACATAAGTAACAATTTCCACACAATGCAATGGTGTCAACAATTTCCAAGCAGCAGTGTAGGCTTGCCCTTTTTCGGAAATTGTCTAAAATCATTGCAGAGCTATAAGTATGTGATTAGGACACTCTATAATTGAACTAAATTACAAAGTGCCAAAAACAGTTTTTTAAGTGAGGGGTTATTTGGTTTGTTTTTAAGTGTATCTCTGTTTTCTTATTCTCATTGTGATGGATCAACTATAAATCCCTATATGTATACTTTATAGTTTATTTACATGTAGAAGTAAAATAACTACATTATTGTGGGCTAAGGGTTTGTATAGGATAACTTGGGGAACAAATTAAGAAGTTAATGAAGATGCAAACGATGTAAACATGTTTAATAAATGTGATGAAGCTCATGAGTTCTTATGTCTAGTTGTATCTTTGGATCTTCTCTTTCACATTGAAAGTGCAGATAAACCTAATGAGTTATGGGTCAAGTTCAAACATTTATTCAGAAAAATAGATGAATATGAGGTTATCAACTAGAAAATGAAATCTTGGGCACATTCAGGTTTTTGTTTCAGTACTCAAATCACTAAGGCTACAACTAGAGGATTGTAAAGTCATGAAAAAATACGTTCAATTAATTCTCAATGCGCTTTCAAAACTCAGTCCTAATTATTTTGTCTTTTTTTCTATTGTCTATTATACTTATGATGTTTTTTTCAGATGGGGGACATTGTCCTCATGTGGAATGCAAGGTTTGAAGACAAGGGTAAACATTGAAAGTTTGAAGCCTCATGGGTAGGACCTTCTCAAGTTGCAGACAATGGTGGTTAGGACATTTTTTACCTCACGAGCCTTGATGGAGAGTTCATGGAGCTGCCAATCCATAGTCAAAACTTCAAGCAATACTTCTCTTGATGGTTTTGTCTTTCTTGTAGTCTATGTATATAATTTCTTTCTATGTTTATTTGTATTTTGTCTTGTTTTGTGGTTGTCTTTGCGTTGGCTTTGTTGTCCCTTTTATTTGTTTATATATTTTCTTTCTATGTTTGTTTGTGTTTTATCTTGTTTTGTGGTTGTTTTTGCGTTGGCCTTGTTGTTCCTTTTATTTGTTTTGATTTGCACCCCAGAGATAATACGATTTTCACTATGTTTGTAGGAGGTACCCATCCCCAACTAGAACCAATGTTGGCACCTACTCCAATAGTTCAAAATTTGCTAAGTTTGATGTCCCTCTAGTGCTTTGGCTTAGCTTTGGTTGCTAGAGATAACTAATTGTGGATTTATTTTAGTGGGCTTCCTTGGCCAACTTCCATTCATGTGCTATGCTTTGCACTTGCTCCTATCTTGGTCACGTGCCCAAAGTTGCAAAAGTTCAACAAATCTCTAAGGGTTTTTTTGGGTCAATTTCTCACTTTCGGGCAAGTTCTCAAGATTTTCCATACCATGATACCTTTACCTTCTATTCCCCGATTCCTTGAAACCCCACTTTGCCTTGCTTGTCGGTGTTTCAGAGTTTCCTTTGCTGGTTCCCTCTTCATCTTTTTCCTCACGCATTCATTTACCTTCTATTCCTTGATTCCTCAAAACCCCACTTTGCCTTGCTTGTTGGTGTTTTAAAGTTTCCTTTGCTGGTTCCCTCTTCATCTTTTTGCTCATGCATCCATTTTCTAGTTCCTTACTTCCTAGTAGCCTTCTTTTCTTTTGGGCTTGAGCTTTTGAAAATTCACTTAACTTTGTGTTGCATATGTTGTAAGCCCAAAGTTTGAACTTCGACATTCTTGTCTTTTCTTGGGCCTTTGGGATTTCTCTTATCATCATGCTTGAGGACCTCATCATCGTGCATTCTCGAATTTCAACGGACTCCTTTTTCCTTTTGCCTCATGTGCATCGAGAATGAGACTTCCTTGAGCTTTGTCGCTACATCCACACATTCTCCATGGGTGTCTGGGATTTCCCATCCCCATTTGTACTTCATTTTGCAATATTTGATATCCATTTTTCTTGACTTTTCCCTTGGTCATGCTTCCTCCTCATGAGACTCCAATTTTTTTTAGCTAGCATGCCTAATGAAAATTGTCCAAATGTTACTCGAATTCCCAATTCCTTGAATCATGTTTTCTATTACCTTGTGACAAGTCTTACTTTTGGTTTTCTAGGCATTTTCTTACCTACATCCTTGGCATCTATTTCTCCACTTCCTTGCACTCCCATTTTCCTCTCATTTGCTTTCGCTTTTGAGCCTAAGCCTTTGAGATTTCTCCTACCATCATGGTCGAGGAACTCATCATCACACATACTTGACCCTCGCCATTCCATTCATGCATTTTCTGAGGCCTTCAAAATCTCTTTTCCCTTCATGCATTTCTTCCTATGGTAGCGAGTATTCAAATTCCTTGATCCTTGTTCCTCTCCATACCTCCCTCTTTTGGGCCCTCATGATTCTTAATGCTTTCAGACCTCAAGCTAATTGTCATGTGACATCCCAAACCCTCAATTCTCAAAATTCTATATCTATCTTGTATCCTTCATGTATCCAAATTTTCAAATCCTTAGTTTCGAACAAGTAGAGTGCTTTTTCCTTGCCCACTCCTTTGGCATGAAATTTCTTGGATCCTTGTGATTTGAGATGAAAATCCTACCTACCTCCTTGCATGATCCATCATGCCATTAATTGCATCAAATGAAAAGAGTAAGGTAATAAGTGGCTCTCGAATGCCTTTATGTACCCATTGGACCTTCAAAGAAATGGTTAATGTACAAATAGACATGGTTGTTGATGCAAAGTTGTGGTTTCATGGACACAACACCATGTGAAGTTGACATAGGTAGATATGGGTGACATGTACACCAATAGATGACCATGGTTATTCCCCCAAGACAACAAATAGACATGGTTGTTGATGCAAAGTTGTGGTTTTATGGACACAACACCATGTGAAGTTGACATAGGTAGATATGGGTGACATGTACACCAATAGATGACCATGGTTATTCCCCCAAGACAACTTGATGATGATTGAAAGACACACACATATGTAGATTTTCAATGGCATGAAGGATGATGAAAAAAATGTCGCAGATAGAAACAAAAGGAGATAGAGTTGTTGAACATTGTTGTGCTTTCCTTCGATTGGCTAAGGGCATTTTGACCATAATTTTTTTGGGTTTTCTCCCATATGGAGTAATATGACATTGTAATCCTTAAGGAATGATTTAATGCATGAGTTTTTCATCTTTTTGAATGTCTCCAATTCCATGAACATTGTAAGGACTTTTGATGGTCTTATT
>CM021107.1:98681372-98783069 GCA_007115665.2 Sequoiadendron giganteum | reverse complement strand
AATGGCAGTGACTGAGAGGACTCCGATTTTGATGTAGTGTTGAGAGATGCAGATTAGGGGCAGCAATGTACTTTCTTTTTTGTATTTTCATAGTGTAATCGAAAGTAAAACTTGTAGACTTTAGGAATTTTGTTGTAAATTGTATATTGTTTTTAATATCATATGCATATGCCATATTAACAATGAATTATGAAAGCAATTTGAATTAAGTTTGACATTTGCCAATTTGTTTGATTTTGACTCTCATGTGAACTTTCAACTTAACACAAATGTTATGTATTAAGGTTCTATAATGTATATATGAATGCTTTATCAATGCTATCATACGAAAATTTAAAATTTCCCTATATATTTAAAATTTTCCCTATTTTTTATATAGTTGTCCCCTTTGTCATCCCCAAAAATGGCCTGAAAAATCAAGGACTCTGAAACGTGTCCCCTCGTCCCTTGTCGTCCCCATCCCAGAAACTTGGGGTAACATAGGAAAATTTTGGTTCCATTTTCTAGGCTTTGTTGAGTTGATGGAGCCAGATTAATAAGCCCAATTAGTCGCACCATCCTTATTGGAGATTTAAAATCTAAAAAGGATCAAACTTTTTAAAATCCTTGTCAAAGCAACAGAATAAGGTGACATAGAAAGTGTACAACAACATAATTAGAGTCAAAAGGATTTGTTGTATCCTCCCATAGTAGCCACCACTTGTAATAGTCAATATATCTCTCCCAAAAGGAACCACAACAGTAGAAAAGGCAATCAAATAGTTTGCAAAAGGAGATCGCAACTCAACAACTAGGTTTTTGTGATTATTTAAATATTATTTGAATTCACATAATTCTTTTATTATTATTGTTATGTATATTGTGTCATGAATATTCTATTCAAATAAAAAATAAATACCAACCAATGTTTATTTATTTAAAAATTGTATTGTCGGAAAACAAAAAATGAAAAAACAGTCTTACTGGAAAATTCAAAGAAAAAGATTTCAGTGGAAAGTTGTCAAGAATTGTGAGGAAGGTATACTTCATTGAATATTACCCTATTCTACTAATTGGGGGCATTTTCTTTGTTGACCACATTTTTTACATATTCATATATATAATAATCACCCATCTTATATGCTACGACCCTTGACACTTGCATGCATGCATGCATATATAGATATATGTATGTATATATATTTGTTGCTCAACCATTTTCCTTTCTCCTATTTATCATATTGGCCCTTTCCTTGGAGGTGTCTCTCTTTGATCATACTTGGGGTGCATCACCTGAATTACATGGCTCCCCACATTACATCTATTTATCTTATCCTATGTCCCATTGCTATGTTGATTTGACTGCCCATTCCTTGGGGAAAATTTTCACTCTCATAGGGGAATCTCCTATGAGTCCCCCTTTTCTCCTATGTTCCTCTATTCACCTTGGAAATTTCCTTTCTCCACTTTACTATTTACCTTAAATTGATCAGCCCTCTACTTTCACCCATCAATTTAAGGGGGTGCATATTATATACATTATACACATGAAGCTACCACAATATTATCATTTTCCCTAGCCTAGCCTCTTTTACCATTGAGGTGGAAACCATATACTGTCAAGAATGATGCCCTCATTGTCACACTTTTACATAGTTTATTTTGGATCTAGTGTAATCCATTAGGTAATAATCACATAACCATTCCTAGTTTCCCATTTTATTTTATTTTTGGACTAATCAAGCTTTTTTATTGGATCAGAACATCACCAATTTTATCCACTTTCTCTCTCTATCTTACTATCTCTCTCACATATCAGTGGTTACATCATAACCAAACCTTTGCCAATGCGCCTCTCCCCATAGTCTATTCTTGGGCTCATCCATAGCTTTTCCTTTTCATCTCCTTTTCTCTCTTTGTGATACTTCATGGATCCCATGCCTGGTTTTTATTCTTTATTAGAACTTAAAAAATCTTAGATAAAAGAAATAGTGTGTTTTCTATAGTTGCATTTTCATGTCTAGCCTTACAATATCCTTCTAGTTTATCTATGGTATGCTTTTCTTCCAAAATGAAATAGTGACTAGGTTTCTTGTCATGGGTGTTTTGCAAGAAAGAAAAACATTCAAGTGAAGAAGAAAGTGAAGAGAATACATGGGGGCAAGATTCGCTAATATACATATCCTTGTTATCAATATCACTTACATGCTATGTATTTCATTTTGTAATTTCCCCATTTTCAATGTCCTCCTTTGGACTAGCTTGGTTCCGACTCACTTACTATTTTTAGTAATTGGTCCAAGCAACAATGTAGTGAAGGGTTTCCTATTTGGGCAGTATGTGGGAGTTGTCTGATGAGCTTTAATGTTTTGGCTAGTATGATATTTGGTGAGCACTTACAATTTTTAGCAGTTGCTATTTATAGTAAGTCTATTTCGAGAAACTGGTTTCAGACTCAAAGTGTCATCAACAGTGTTTTTCTATGATGGCGTTGGAGAGACTAAGGTTGGATTATTAATATTCGCCTTTTTATAAGTCACTTAAGTTATTTTAATAAAATAACTTTATAACTTAAGTGAGGGGGTAGGTGGTCATCGAAAAGTACCTTGGTGCCTAATGAGATAACTTAGCGTGATTTTAGAATGCTGAATAAGGTAAAATAGTTTCCTTTTGAGCAAGATGCCCCTTTGAGGATTATTTGATAATGTTCTAAAGTATAAAGCAAAAATATTAAAAGGTTTTTGGAGGGAAAATGATTCAAATTAGAGGTTGCCTTAATTTCTCCCTCCACTCTTATTTAATTTTCTTTTTGGCTCTCATTTGGTTATGATGGATTTGAAAACTTAAGGAGACTCTGGTGGATTGTTTCCAATTTATGTTTGTAGCTGGTTGAAGATGGAAACCCTCATCTTTGGCACTAGTTTCGGTAGTGAAACTATCTACCCTAGTTGGGTTTATGCAAGAAGTCATTCATGCTTTCTACATGAGGAGCATTCATTGCAATTTTGTGGGCCACTTTTAGTGGAAAAATTGGTGCATATCGAGTATTAAAATTTGAAGGATTGAATAATGGTTTTCAAGTTGAATGAATATTTTCCTCAGTATGTGGCACTATCTCTTGTGAGCTTGTATTTGCTTCAGACATTGAAAACCAGTTGGACACCTTGGTTGAGACAGTAGTTTGTTGCCACTGTGGATAGTCTAAGATAGAAGCAACTAAGGCACATTTCCCAGGTCGTGGGTTTTGGCTGGAGGGTCAAGCCTAGTATTTACTAGCAATATAACACTCCTTTGGTTGCCATTCCTCTTTGCATATAAGGATACAACCCTGATTAGCTTTTTTGGGCATAAATATAGACACATGAGTTCTTGGAGAAATTGAGGGTTTCAGAAACACTTTGAGCCACACTTTTGTAGCTTCCAGCTTGGTTGTGATTCTTTGTGGAGCCCTAGTGAGCAGTTTATTGAGGAGGTTTTTGGCATAAATAAGAGTCGACTATCACCTAAAGAGTCTTCATGGTTGCTACAAGTTGTTGCAAACCATTATCCAGTCAAGGCGTGAGCATACACAAGTTTGAGAATTACTGCGAACACCTTAAATCTGTTGTTATCTGTAATAGGATTGAACATTGCAATTTGTTAGAGTTTATATTCATTTTGAGCAAAGAAACGCCATTTTTTCGTAGAACTTGTATAAGCTTGAAAAACTCTTGTTGTAGCATTCTGAGCAATCTGTTGTTAGCAATTATTCATCATAATACTCATAAATTTCCTTTGACCCCTTTTACCTATCAGACTAAGTATGGCCAGTACATGTCAAACTGTTATTCAAATCCAAGACCAATACTTTGACATTTTTGTGGTCTTGGAGTTGTAAAGTCTGCAATTAATTTCCGATCAGTTGTTAAGTGTGAATCAATCCTTCTCTGATAATGTTTAAACCTATCATACATTCCTGAGTATGTAACAATCTGATAAGAATTTTTTGTGCATCTTTATATGGTGTTATCAATCTTGTTTGAAGTTAGATTTGCTATAGAATCTTAAAAATATCATATATGCATGTGCTTAACCATATTGTTCAATGAAATTATGTTGTTGAGTTAAGTTTAATCCAATTGGGAAACTATCAAATTGGGTAAAACAATCAGTAACTTGCCTTGTCCAGGAAAGGCATATTACAATGGGAACATCTACCAAACTGAAAACAAATCGCAAAAAAAAATATCATACAAAAGGGGTTGTCCATTACACATTTTTGCACATTATTTTACTTTAGCATATTATTTCACCCAATTGCACCATCTTGCTTAAGTGGGGGGAAATGTAAGGTCAAAAATTGCCTACTTAACAATCTTCACCTTATGTTCATGTGCTCATTCTAATAACCCCTCCCTTAGGTGTGTTCTATCGCCATTTGCCTTGATTTTCAACCTTATCCCAAGTTTTAGACTAATTCATAGCAACTCCAAAGCCTATTTTCACACCCATAGCCCAGTCTAAAAGTTTTGGAACAAAATTCAATATTGGGTTAAAATGCATTCGCGCACTAGAGAGGACAAAAAGCACCCAGATGCTAGAGTTCAAATTAAATCTAATTGACTCCAACTTTTAGGTCTTGAAATCCCTAACCTAATGTTGCCCCAATCCACTCTCAAATGGTCAACTGGACTTGAACCCACTGTAAAATGTAACTTTCCTTCATTTTGAAGATAACATCATATTCTTAAGCTAGGGTTCTCACTGGATATTTGCGAGAGTCACAAATTTTCTCCATTGATGATAGCTAGAGAATCCTAAAGTCTGAATAGTGAAGCCAAAGTTTGAAGATCCAATCTATTGATAAATGTAAAGGATTCAGGAGCACAATTTGAGCCTACAAAATCAAAAGAACATCATATAGAGATTGCAAGGCCTGGGGAGATTGAAAACCCTGGCACCAAACTAAAAAATTTCCTTCTCTAGCAACATGCCACTTTTTTTTCTACAAGGGCACCCTGCATCAATGCCAGAGCTCCACATAAATCAACAGGAGGCCCCTAACCCCATACCTAGGCACTTGAGTCTACACAAGTGCCTTGCCCTGGAGCTTGAGCCCTGCAAAACATCATCCTGAAGGTCCTTTGTGCCCATCCAGCTTTGGTAACTACTCTTAGTGCTCTAGCACCCAGGTCTAGCCATGTAATCTACATCAATGCCCAAACCCATCTAATTTGTCCCTAACATCACAAAGGTTGCAATTTTACAAAGTTCTTTGTCTTATTGTCTACTATAGCTTCTCTTCAAACACCATCTAAGTCACAGTACACGTAGGGATGGCATTTCTTTCTCCTTTTCTCTTTTACTTACAATTATTCATTCTCGACTTATTATTAATTTAGTTTGATTAATAATTTGAAAGTATGCGTTTGTTTCTATTATACATGAGTAATTTATTTCAGATTAGTTGGATTAGACTAATATATTGAAAGATAAATCTTCTTAAATTAGATAAACTCGTAAAATCGTCTAACACCTAATAAGGTTCATTTATGTTTCTTTCAACTACATTTGAAGATAGCATCCATCCATGATCTATGTATTAGAGATGGAGATTGTAGAAATAAGGATAAAAAATTATAGAAAGATCTTGATTTCCTATTATTTTCAATGATAAAATTAGTGAGTGGGTGAAGATAGTATATGTCAATAGGATGTGCACAAATCAATACATATTACAAAATTCATTGAGGAAAGAAGCTCAAACCAACTATGTTAGAACATGTTTTAAGTTTTTAACAGTCAAGCCAAAAATTATGAAACATTTTTAAATTAATAAAAACTAAATATACCATATTGAGAATTTATTTTCCGTTATTTTCTAATGATTAAAAAAGAATAGGATACATTGTTTGATATTGAAAAGGTATTAAGTATCTTAAAATAGAGAGCCAATTATTGATATAATTTCTATAAATAAGTTTCACGAGTGATTTAATTTTATAATCATGTGTGCAATTAATACACTTAATGCGGGCCATTTTAAGATTGGGAGTTACCCATTTAACCTCATTAGTTCCATACAAGGCGACAATAGTAACTAAAATTTTAAGAAATTGCTACCAAAGATATCAAAACTAGTGAGAGAGAGAGAAACAAAACAATGGCATACTCACATGGAAAAATATGATGTCACTTTTCCTTGACACTAACCAAAAAAAAACTACTTACAACACAAATCATTAGCACCCCTAAAGTTCCTTTTCTTAATAACTTTAAAGTTTAAACTCAATATACAAATGGAAAAAGGCAAAGCAATGTGTGCATAGTATGGAAAGACAATAAAAGACAAGTTGATGATTTGTTACCATGCACCTCAAATCTCAAGAGAAAAAGAGTAGAAAGTAAACATGAGGAGAAATATCAACAAATGTGCAAGTTGACAAGCAAAACAACTAGTGGACAACAGTCAAGATAAGAATTATCCATCATATTAATGCCAGAGCCCACTCCAACATGTATCGGGCAGCCTCTTGTTCTTGTTTTTGGCCTTGAGAATCGACCAAGGACTAAATTATATGGTCATATAACCATATTTATTCATTTTTGCTGTAAAATATAATTAATCTTTTTCAAAGATTGTACCACTGTCTATAACATGTAAGGGAAATTTTGAGCAGGACATATCTTAGAGGATTATAATTTTATATACATCCAATCCATAATGTTTCCTTCTTTAACCATGGACTACCCTGGCATTTAAAGGTCAATATATAATGGATAATTGTCATGGTAGATAGTCAAATTACACAAACAAGCAAACTTCACTCTACTTTGTTGGACTTGTACACTCATTTATTAATTTCATCTTTCATCCAGAGACTGTCATGCACACCCAATCAATCTTGGACTTGTGAAGAGATAAATGATCCTTCAAAATGTGAAAGAATACCATAATAATGTGAAGTTTGCAAACCATGACTCTAAACTAATACAAGAGCTGCAAGGCAGCGAAGTTCCTGCCAAAGACTGGCAGAACAGTTTTGGCCTAGGGAAAATGTTAAAAATTGAGGAGATTCATAGTTGTGCACTTGTTGGTGATGAAGGGATTATGGCTGTAGCGTTTCAGAACAATGCTCATGAAGGTCCAGTTACAAGCTGTTAAGGTTCCTGACAATGTGTAAATGGTCTTATGATCAAGAGTATGTTGTGCAAGGTTTGAGGCAATCTTAGAAAATTGTTTTCTCGTCTTTCTAATCTAAGAGTGAAACAAAATTATATGCATCTTGAGAAGTTGGTTACCAGTAACTAAAAATAGAAACTCAATGTAAGTAAAGATTCATACAAAGATTGTGCTCCTTGTAGTCAGAATAAAAAGAAATTGCAAAGAATGCTCTTCTATTCAAAGAAACTGAATATTTAGTGCATAAGAGAACAAAGGCCCAAAAGGAAGAGAATGAGAGTTACACCGATAAAAAAACTATGGGAATGCTTCCTAGCTGATTTGGCAATTAGATGGAATTGAAACCAAACTCTTCAAAATTATTAATGACAAACAATACCAAACACTGATATACTCATCGTATGACTACAATACACTCATATCTGAAAATATAAATGATATAACAGCCAATTGGAATTCCCCAAATAAATTCTGAAATTTGATTTCAGCTACTGAAAATGTATTACAGTAAAATAAATTAGTAAATGCACTAACAATCCTAGATTTGTAGTTGTTCAGCTTGTTAAAAGGCTGGAAATCAGCATAGAAGCCCTCCAATGAAATTCCTTCAATGTTGTTTGAGCAAGTTTGTAAACTTCTTGTTGATGTTTCAGTCAGCCGCGGGCCTCTACTTCCAGGTGCGAATTCGCATGAAGAGAATAAATTGAATATAGCCTATGGCTATTCAATTTATATATGTTCGATTTGAAGAGAGAAAAGGTGCTTCTCAAATGAATAAAATAAAACATGATTTATATTATTTAATAATTAATAATCATTTATTATATGGGGCCGATCTTCTAGAAGAGGCGTGAATTTCTATGTAACACGTCTTTTCTTATTGAGGCTGACTTCATTTGTGAAGAGGTGCGAACCCTATTGTAATCGTGTATATATACAAGTTCACATTCATTCATTTGATGATAAAGTTCATTCAACATAATTCATATTACTTGAGGAGTTCACACCTGTAGCAGTAGATCATCTTTCTGTAGCAGCAGATCGATTATAAGGAGAAACTTATTCATTTATATCTTGCATCTTAGAGGTGCTATTATTCTTTCTATCAAATCAACATTGTATTGTGCCTGAGTTGTAAGCAGATTTCTACTCTTATTCATTCAATATATAAGAGATATATTTGTTGGGTTTTTCTCCCTCAGGTTGGAGGGTTTTCCCAAGGTATTTGTTGTGTTTCTGAGTTTGATTTTGAATTAAAATCTGTGTATTACATCTGATCATAAAAACTAACATGGTATCAGGGCGGGTTTGAACAAGATCTAGATCAGATTTATCTTGCAGCGATATTCTTTATTTTCCTTCACCTTCTTGATCTCTTCTATCCTTCGTCAAGATGGTGAACTGTCTCAAGATCAAGGACAAACTTGAGGGAGCATCAAATTTCACATCATGGAAATTCAGAATTATGCTCACCTTGGAGGAAAGTGAGTTGGCAGAGTTCGTGGAGAGCACAACTTCTGAGCCTATGGATGAGGAAGAAAAGATTCAATGGAAGAAGAAAGATATCAAAGTGAAGAAGATGTTAGTTGATTCCATGAAGGACCATATTGTTCCTATCGTCTCCAAGTTGAAAACGATAAGAGAGATGTTTAAAATCTTGGAGGAGATGTATGAAATCAACAACACAAGTCGTGCTTTAGCATTAAAGCAACAACTTCATCATCTCAAGATGGCAAAAGGAGAAACTGTAATTGCTTACTTCATGAGGATCACTGAGTTGAGAGATCAGCTCTCTTCCGTTGGGCATGTTGTTGACAGCAAGGACTTGACCATGTTGGCTTTTAATGGTTTTCCTGCATCTTGGGAGTCTTACATTCAAGGAATCAGTGCAAGATCGACACTTCCCAAGTTTGATCATTTGAGGGCAGATTGCATCCAAAAAGAGTCTAGGTTGGCTGCAAGAGGTATTGGTCAAAGCTCCACTAATGAAGACATTCATGTTCTTGCCACTCAATCCTTCAAGAAGAAAGGGAAAGGTGGAAAGAAAGGACATTTCAAGAGGAATAGAGATAAAGAAGCTGATGGTGTTCTTGTGTTCAAGAAGAAGAGAGACCTCTCCAAAGTCCAATATTTTCGATGTGACAAGTATGGTCAGTTTGCAAAGGAATGTCCTACCAGGACTAGGTAGCAGGCCTTCATTACAGATGTTAATGATGTCTCTCCGTAGAAGGATTCAAGTGAATACCTATTTTATTCAACCTTGTCAAACAATGTAACCACCAACACCAACACTTGGCTAATTAATAGTAGTGCCTCTCGCCACATCACTGGATTTAGGGAGCATCTATCTGATTTTGTGGAAAAAGATTCTAGTGAACAAGTCATTATTGGAGATGATGCTAGTTATTTTGTGAAAGGAGTTGGGACCTCCTCTCTTCACTTGGATTCTAGCGTTTCCTTGCAATTGGATGATGTGCTATTTGTTCCAAGCATCAAGCGAAACCTTGTTTCCATTTCAATCTTGGAAGACAAGGGGTACCAAGTTGCATTTTCAGAAGGCAAAAGTTCTTGTATGGACAAAGAACTCAAACATCAAGTTTGCTCAGGTGATTGGAGTTAGACATGGGTGTCTCTACAAACTATGCACTCGACCAGTTCAGGCTCTAGTGCATGATTC
Organism: Sequoiadendron giganteum; assembly: GCA_007115665.2. Classification (NCBI taxonomy): domain Eukaryota; kingdom Viridiplantae; phylum Streptophyta; class Pinopsida; order Cupressales; family Cupressaceae; genus Sequoiadendron; species Sequoiadendron giganteum. The sequence continues at coordinate 98,773,251 of CM021107.1, read as the reverse complement.
TTCAAGTTTGTGTGACCTTTGGCATCAAAGATTGGCTCACCTTCACTTTCGAGCTCTACCTATCATGGAGAAGATGGTAACTGGCCTTCCAAAATTCAACCAGGAGCATGAAGGTACTTGCAAAGGTTGCGCTTTGGGTAAGAATACAAAAGGTCCATTCCATAGTAGTGAAAGTAGATCCAAATGTATTCTAGATCTTATTCATTCTAATTTATGTGGTCCAATGTCTGTTGCTTCTTCAAGTGGTTTCTTGTATTACATTATTTTTATTGATGACTACTCTAGAAAGACTTGGATTTATTTCTTGAAATCTAAAGAATTTGAGGAGGTATTAGAGAGATTCAAAGAATTCAAAGCTCAGGTGGAGAATTTGTCTTGGAAGAGGATCAAAGTCTTGAGATCCGATAACGGAGGAGAGTACACTTCTGTCAGCTTTGTAACTTTTGCATTGAAGCAGGGATTAAGAGGGAGTTCAATGTTCCTTATAATCCTCAACAGAATGGTGTTGCTGAAAGAAAGAACAAATCTATTGTGGAAGCAGTCAAAGCCATGATTCATGACCAAGATTTTGGGCTGAAGCATCTAGGACAGTTGTTTATGTTCAGAATAGAAGTCCTCACCAGATCTTGGAGAACATAATTCCTGAAGAAGTATTCACAGGGGTGAAGCCTAAAGTAAGTCATTTAAAAATCTTTGGGTGTCCAGTGTATGTTCATGTACCAAAGGACAAGAGGACAAAGTTGGAACCTTCTAGCAAAAAGGGGATATTTGTAGGTTATAGTGAGACATCAAAAGCCAACATAATCTACATTCCGGGTCAAAAGACAATTGAGATCAGTAGAGATGTCACATTTGAAGAGGATGTTGCATTCAAAAGATCCAAGGGCACTCATATGGAGATCGATGATGAAGAGCCTCCTCAGGATATGGAAGTTGACCATGTTCCTGAAAATCAGAGGGAGGCTCTAGAACCTAAAGAAGATGATCCAGTTGAACCCTTGGAACCTACTAATGGGCCTATAGATATTGTGATTGGAAGGAAAAGACCTCTTTGGGCCAGGAAAATAATGCAGGAGGTAGAAATTTTTGCAGCCCCAAGAGGAACTTTCAGAGAAAGTAAGAGACCTAATAAGTTCTCCAATTATGTAGCTTTGATGAGTCAAAGCCTTCCAGTGTTGAGGAAGCTTCTAGTCAACAGGTTTGGAAAGATGCTATGTCTAAAGAGTATCAGTCCATACTTAAAAATGATGTTTGGGGCATTGTACCTAGACCCGAAGGCAAATCTATGGTATCTTCTAAATGGCTCTTCAAGATCAAGCATGCAACTGATGGGAGCATTGAGAAATACAAGGCTAGATTCGTGGCTAGAGGGTTTTCACAAAAATAAGGAGTTGACTATGAAGAAACCTTTGGTCCAGTCGCTCGTTATAACTCAGTCAGGACCATCATTGCTATTGCTACATCTAGAGGATGGAAGATTCACCAAATGGGTGTGAAGATAGCCTTTCTGGATGGTGTAATCGAGGAAGAGGTATATATTGAGCAACCTGATGGATTTGAGGTACATGGGAAGGAGTCCGATGTTTGCAGGCTAAAGAAGGCCTTGTATGGTCTTAAGCAGACTCCTCATGCTTGGTACGAAAGGATTGATCGTTACCTGTTAAGTTTGGGCTTCTCAAAGAATGATGTTGATTCCAACCTCTACTTCAAGGTAATTGATGGTGAAGCATTGATCTTGGTTTTGTATGTTGATGACCTGATTATTATTGAAGAAGAACACCTCATTCTCAAATGCAAGGAGTTAGCTTCTGAATTTGAAATGAAGAATCTTGGTCTCATGCATTACTTTCTTGGCTTAGAAGTTTGGAAAAAGTCAGATAAGATGATTCTAAGTCAAGGGAAATATACCATTGACATTTTGAAGAGGTTTGGTATGATGGATTGCAAATCCATGTCTACGCCTATGGAGACCAACTTACATAAGTTGAAGGAGGCTGCAGCTAGTTTAGATCTGGTGGATCCCACGATGTACAGGTAGTTGATTGGTTCATTAATGTATCTAGTCAAAACTAGCCTTGATATCTGCTATGCAATGAGTGCACTTAGTCAGTTCATGTGTGAACCAAGGCATATACATCTTATTGCAGCAAAACATATCCTGAGATATTTGCGTGGCACAGTTGGATATGGATTGAGATATTCTTCAGGTGTGGATTTGAAGATGCATGGTTATACCGATTCTGATTGGGCAGGGTGTGTTACTGATCGGAAGAGCACCTCTAGATGTTGCTTCAATTTGGGGTCTGCAATGATATCCTAGTGTAACAGGAAGCAGTCATCTGTAGCATTGAATACAACAGACGCAGAGTATATTGCAGCTTGTGTGGCAGCTCAAGAAGCAATGTGGCTTCAAAAGCTCCTTGCAGGATTGTTAAGACAATCAATGGGGCCTACTATCATTCATTGTGATAACCAAAGTTATGTGAAGGTTTCTGTCAATCTTGTGTTCCATGATAGAACTAAACATGTTGAGATCAAATGTCATTATATCAAAGATATGGTATTAAGGAAAGCAATTCAGTTGAGGTATATCAACACTGATGAACAGACGGTAGATATTCTCACCAAGCCTCTCTCCAGTATTAAGTTTGTGTACTTTTGAGATAAGCTTGGTATGGTGGAGAATCAAGCCCTAGCTGAGAAGGAGTCTTAGTATCAGTGATCCTCTCTAATGCATTTCTCTTTGAGAGAGATTTGAGGTGCAAGCCTTTGATAATGCATTTCTCTTTGAGATTTGAGGTGAAAACCCTTATTTCCACCCTCTGGGAGAGCCATGGTGGATGTCATGCGTGTGACTCCATGACAACATCACGTGAGAGAGTCTGTGATGATTTTCTTGTACTTGTGTTTTCACCCTTTGGGAGAGCCATGGTGAACGTCACGGTGAGGTGACATCATGTTGAGTGATGAGCATTTGTACATACCATTCATGGGTGTAGCCATAATGGTTGATATCACGATGAGGTGATAAGCCCTTTTCCACACATGGGTGTAACCATGGTGTTTGACATCACGATGAGGTGATATGTCTTATGTAGTTGGAAGTATCCTCCCTAATTGAGAGGGAGTGTTGATGTTTCAGTCAATCGCGAGCCTCTACTTCCAGGTGCGAATTCGCATGAAGAGAATAAATTGAATATAGCCTATGGCTATTCAATTTATATATGTTCGATTTGAAGAGAGAAAAGGTGCTTCTCAAATGAATAAAATAAAACATGATTTATATTATTTAATAATTAATAATCATTTATTATATGGGGCCGACCTTCTAGAAGAGGCATGAATTTCTATGTGACACGTCTTTTCTTATTGAGGCCGACTTCATTTGTGAAGAGGTGCGAACCCTATTGTAATCGTGTATATATACAAGTTCACATTCATTCATTTGATGATAAAGTTCATTCAGCATAATTCATATTCCTTGAGGAGTTCACACCTATAACAACAGATCATCTTTCTGTAGCAGCAAATCGATTATAAGGAGAAACTTATTCATTTGTATCTTGCATCTTAGAGAGGTGCTATTATTCTTTGTATCAAATTGGCATTGTATTGCGCCTGAGTTGTAAGCATATTTCTGCTCTTATTCATTCAATTTATAAGAGATATATTGGCTGGGTTTTTCTCCCTCAAGTTGGAGGCTTTTCCCAGAGTATTTGCTGTGTTTCTGAGTCTGATTTTGAATTAAAATTTGTGTATTACATCTGATCATAAAAACTAACACTTCTATCCTCACAAACAAAATCAGAGTTTTTAGCATGAAGTATTTTGCATTTGGGTGTATCATCCAAATTTGAGCCAACACTAAAGTCAAAACTTTCGTCATTAATATTCTCGCATGGTTCACACAGTTTGGGCAAGGAAGGCATTTGCAGCCTGAAAGCATCACTCAATTAGAGACCAGAATGCAATGAGAAGTAAAAACAATAGAAATATAATTTTGTTGCCATTACCTCTTTAAGGCAAATGGCTTGCATTTTGGCATTTCTCCTTACTTGCCATATAAAGTGTTTAACCATTTGCTGTTAGGTGGAAATTTGGACTTCGGTCTTTCATTTGATTTTCAGCAATCAAAAGACTTTCTTTTCCTTAAATTAAGATTCCATTTGTGGTTTGAATAATAAAAAGCAGGTTATTTCATACCAACATTGATCTAAACCAAATGAAGAACAAATAGGCATGCAAACTAAAACAATAAAAACATGTTGCTCTGTTTTTGTGTCATTTTGCAGAGGCCTAAAAATTAAGATATTTTTTTGTTTAGCTTCTAAATTTGAATGTTGAATGAAATTATTTTCATTTCACACAGAACTATGTTATGTTACTCTGTTAATGTATTTTCTGTGATAGGTTTCATTTTAGTTAACTACGACATTTTCACAAGTGCAATACCCAACCATTATAATATGTTGAAACTAGAAATCTTTTGCAGAAAATAGGCAAGTTTATGCTTTGCAGATACATCAAGGTGTCTTACATGTGACGTCAAAATGTCAAAATGTCAAAATGACCCAGGGTGCAACTCTATCAGAAAATCTCCTCAGCGAGCTCCATTAAAAAAATGATTGTGTATAACCACATGTTATAGATGTACTTGAATCCACCTTCCAAACATTTTCAATTTCTTGATTTGATGTTTCTGCAATTCGCCTTTGAGCTAGAGAACTTAAAAGTTCTGCTTGTTGAGTCAAAGCTGAAAGTCTTGGATCCTCCTTTTCCAGGAAGTTACCTTGAAGCTTGGAAACTGCAACTAAACACAATATACATGAGCTTGATATTAGACAAGTAGAAAGATCCCTGTATTTAATTACTTTTAGAAATAACAAAAAAAAATTCCCCCCCGCATTATTATGAGAAATTAAGGTTACAAGCATTGCAGAACATAAATGATCTTTCTGAAAATGGAAACATAAAAATGTAACAATACCAGATCACTTATCATCATCTCATAGAATAACTATTTAGTACTTATTGAATCAGTAATTTGATTCATAATCACTCAGCCTATAAACTAACAACGTAGTATTATATACAAATGCAAGAAACACTATACTTGTTAAAATACCAACAAGGCCACAATTAACTTTTAAAAAATAATATGCACATAGAAAGAAAAAAATATATTAAAGTAATCTACAAAAATATTCATCTACATACCCTATCTGTAAGCTTGTCAAACAGTGAATCTGATGATGATAATGTGACACCATCCCTTTGTCTTCTTCATTAGCCATTTCAATATCAGGTAACTGATATTTCAAGATTGGATCTGAAACAAAGGGCAACCAAAGTTACTACACACTTCACATCAATTTTTTATGTCTTAATTCAGCCAGATCCCTTAAAGGTCTCCTAATTAAGAGATCTCAGAAAGATATAAGTAGTGTCATTATGCCAGAAAGCACCAAAGAAAATTCACAAAAGTAAATCAAGAAAGGAATAATGATAGAATCAGATTATCTGAATTTAGACCTAAATACCATATGATGTTGTTGGGTAGTGGTCTGGCATTGGCAGGAGATTACCACTGCTAGCCCAAGTCTGATTCTCAGGTACATTTGTGTGGTGATAATTCCCAGGGTGATACCATCCCAGGGCTTCAACCCTTCCCAGCCAAGAAAAAGGGGTTCACCTTTAAAAATACAAGTACCAGATTACAAAGTTTAGACCTTCTAATTCAAAATTCAGTCTTGGATCTCAAAGTGGCCAAAACACTTTCAACAATAATGTTTCCTTTAAAAGCTACCCTACATTTAAATTCAAAATTCCTATTTCTTAACCTGCAATATCTCAAAATATGCTTTTATGATTTTTTTCCTTTCAAGAGAAAAATGTTACCTTCTTTCCAAATAGATCTGATCAGAAAAATCCTAAAAGCAACAATTCATCCTTTAAGAAAATAAACATCCCAGGTGGGAGAATATATCACATGGAAGAGAATATCTTTGATAATTATGCAACACATAACCATTGTAGTGCAAAGCTCAACTAACTAGCAATATCAATACTTTAAAAATGTCTAGACTAGTTCAAGAAAAGAAGGAAATTTCCAAACTAGTGAAATACGAATAAAGTATAGAAATTTAGGCCCATATACTCATTTTTATTGCTGGATGAAGACATCTCTAATAATTATACAACACATGACCTTTGCAGTGCAAAGCTTAACTACCTAGAAACAAAAATCCTTCAAAAGTGTCTAGAATTAGTGATAACATTGATGGTAGTGATAAACTGTTTATTTCTCTTTTCTTTTCTTCTGTAATTTGGAGGCATGACTGCATCAGACATGTAACCGAAGCTTGCATAGTATTTTGCTCAAGGCTTATTGATGGGTGGTTCCAAAACAGATGGCTAAACTAAAATATTTGCTAATCTTTGGGAATAAAGGATTGAAAATGACTTAAGCTACTCAATGTACTATGACAACAGATTTATGCAGGTCGTTGCTAGTGTGGAAATTGTGGTATATGAATTTGTTTTGTTTTGCAAGATGTATGTTCAGAAATTTTACGAGGGTATTTATTCCTAGGTTATGTTGGAAACCAATAATTTGAATTGAATGCTATCAAAGAGAGTTGACATGTGTATCTACTAGTTTTCCATGCAAGGGAATTTGTACTACTTTAGGAAATTTTGGTGATTGCTAATAAAATGATTCAGTTAAAAGAAGTGTGGCATAATCTGCATTCTGAAAGAGAACAACATTCCAGGAAATAAGTTATTTTGAGGCAAGCATGGGAAAATAATTCATGTAGCTTAAAATTCACTTCAAGAAGGATCATGATTTTTTCATTTGCATCCTTTGTCGCTCAATATTCCATCCAAGCATAATAGGGTAGACTTTTGTTCTATGATTCTAGCCAACAATGGGGAGTTCTAAATACATAAAACCGATGGTCCTAGAAAACTTACAATTTTCCATCTAAGCATCTCATTAATAGTTATAGCATCTCTGCACACATCAAAGGTGAACACTATTAGTCCCATATCCACCAGTTTGGAATGCTCCCTGCATTAGGAATAGATCATGCAGTTAATCTGAATGTGACTCTGTTGTATAAGACTATGTGCTGCTTAATACAAACGGGGAGATGAACAACCCCATTTGGAATCGTATATGGACTGACTACATGAGGTGGACCAAGATAGCCCTTCTTGAGGATTTCCCCAGTATATTCACATCATTTTTTTCATTGCAGCTTCCTGTTCAATGTGCACTATGCTGACTACAAGTACTACGATTATCCATTTGCCAAAGAAGAAAGAGCCGTTGAATAGTCAAATGTGCCCCAAAATTCCTATAATGGTTCATTTATAGTATGAACTTCTAATGGAAGCTTTCCAGAAAGCCTTAGGCTAGGCGTTTTTATGTGATAGAGCTCCAGGTTCTTGCACATTGATGATACATAATGGTAATTTTAGGAATCTGTCTGATCCATATAATTTTATGCAAGAGATGCAAGAGATTTCTATTTCTAGTCAAGTATTACTAGAATGCTCATGTTCTTATGTTGCTCAATACTTTTTTCATTTTGTCATAGACAGTATTTTCCATGCTTTGCAGTGAGTAATCACTAAGATCTATTTGATGAAAACTTATGTGATTGGGTTTCTTAGGTGCGTCAACTATCTTGCTCTGCACTTCCTAGCTAATATCATTTCTACTTTCACATCGACTTTTCACATTGACTTTCATGACATGATTAGGACTTCTTGACGGTGCATTTCTATATTTGACTATTAGTTTCAAGCTTACTTCGCTATACATTCTCAGATTAGAATCATGTCTTTTTACAGAAAATTTCCCAAAAATACTAATTTTTTTCCCATAATGCTACTCAACAATGCATGCTCTATTCAAGTTCTATAGAAATAAAAGTAGCAGTTCGATAAACAAAATTTGATAATGAATGTATGAACATCATTTCAATGCTTCAAATCTGTCATGTCTGCCAATATTTGCATATACAGATGGATAAAGAAGTTTCGTATGCAAGTTCTGATGTGATTAATACATAAACAGATTTTGTTTGAAGTTTGTTTCATTCTTGCAACCGAGTAACACTGCTACAACAAAGGTTTCTACAAAACAATCGTTTGGTAGTGAAATGAATTGCATATGCTGTGTTTGGCAATAAGTCCTCCAAGTTATCTGCTGGTTATTTTAAATGTTTTTGGTTGCAACAGCTTGCACTAAGAAAACTGAAACTCTAGTTGGACAAATCTATATGTTGCAGGTTTGTTAAATCTTTGAAATGGGTAAATACTCTCTCCAAATAAGCTAAGGGCTGTTTTGACTGATTCAAGGGGCCTAGCATCAACCTCCCATGTTGAGTGGTTTCTTGGGGCGGAGCATCATCAGGAGGAGGAATTTCTTCTGCCTCTATATCAGACCCTACTCCAACATAATTTGGTACTGTTCATTCAACATTTAAAGAAGTAAGCATATTTGTGTAAAAATTTAGATCTTCTAACCTATGAATTTCAATATATAAATTACATTGATTGAACGTGTATATGGATGAAGACCTAAATGGAGGTGCATATTAAGAACTCTGGAAAGAAATTCCAAACATGCAAAGCAGTAAGGAAACAAAGAATATATATAGTAAATCAGGGAAAAATAGTAAACATAGGAAAAAAAATCAGAAATGGTAAAAAGACCAAAATAGAACTTTTAAGGCTTATCACCCCTAAAGCGTATATCATGCAATATCTAACTGCAAAATTTTTGGATCTTCCATAATGTTACCAGAGAAACATTAGAGCTTACAAGTTTCTAACTGAAGATTAATTGAAACTTTCATCATTATAATTAAAGATCCTGTTGCAAATTTGTCTTTATGCACTACATCAAGCAGTTATCTGTTCATTCATTTAAAATTTTGAGCTCTTAACTTGGCACAAGGCACGTGAACTATTTGACAATGAAAGTTCAATGACCTCAAATAGATTTAACCGCGAGGCTTACACTAAACCCCAAATACAGTAGGCAAAGGCGTGGCTGGATACAAAAGTAATTTATTTATTTTTTCTTTTTCTTTTTCATGAAAGAAAGAAAATACAACAAGGAGTAGCGCCATGATGAGTACCTTTCAGAGAAGGCCGTCTCAAAAGTAACACAGAGTTTGTTCTTGTCGTGAAAGATGTGACCACATCACCCAAAACCTTGGTTTTACCACCGACCTTGATTCGATCCTACAAAAACTTCAATGTCATGCCCTGCAGCTTGGCCAGTGTTGGAGCCATCGAAGTTCCATTTGGGTAGTTCTTTTGGGCTACTGACTGGTCCTGACAGAGTCTGTACATGCAAAACAAATAAAGCCCACTTAAATCCCGCCTCATTAAATGGTAAAATTATGTTTCCAGACAAACATGATAAAAAATGCTACTAATGAGTGGCCTTTCTACAAGTTCAAAGATACATCAGATTCATAACCATTATGAAGAGTTTACAAGCAACAAATAATATTCACATGGAACAATAATCAAATAGAAAATAGAAAACTTTCAGTCATGGTTTTCCCAGATCACATCCTTATGTATGAACATGAACTAGAAAATATAGGGGAAAAAATTGGTGAAACATCTCAATAGGAGACTGATTGAGTATAAGTCATCGCAATTAAATGCTCAAGATAACAGATAAAAAGAACATAATAGCCATGCACAGATATTTAACTGACTGGACAACAGACAAAATTAAAGTTTCAAAGAAATTAAAATATGTTTTGCGATTTGACTAAGAATTTGTTGCTAAATACTAATTTTTAGAGCCATTATTTTACTGCTAAAATAAGGTTCTAAACCCTAGCCTTGCAACATTCTCTTTGTGGCCTCTTTCCATAACCAAACCAAACCACCGGTGCTTGGAGACATCTATTTTTCATTGTTTCTGATATACCAAGCAATCTAACTTTATTTATCCAGTCCAAACTCAAAGGATGAATAGTTAAACAAAAAATAGTAATTGAATCTAATTGACACCAGGTGTAATGGCACTAGTAGATGGTTACTAAAATTGTAATCCTCTAAAGTATAGATACATAACAACAAAAAAATCAGAGGCCTGAGGTAAAACAAAATGAAGAAAGAAGATATTTAAAGCCCACACATGATAAATGGATCAATGGAATTGTCAAAGTGGAAATTGGCTTAAAATAGTACAGGAGAGGCACTCACGAAAGTAGACGACAAAGAAAAACCTACCAAAAATAACTAGTTATATGGGTATGTACAACCCAATCTGCAATATTATCAGAAGCACGAGTTAGGATATAAATTTTGAAGCGTGTAAGTAAAAGACAAAGTCTAAGAATGTCATCTGGAGAATGGCCTGCTCTAAGTAGAGCTGATGAGCTTGACCTTGGGCTCAGATAGTTCAAAACCAAAGAAGCAACTGTCTGTAATGCCATGAGACTGTAATGGCCTGGTTATCAGAACAAGCCCCAAATTGATGATAAGTTCAAGGAAAATGTACAGTGAATGACAAACTAATGAACAAAACTGGGGGTGCAAATACAACACATCATAACAGTAAGTATAAAACTAGGTCTCTCACCATTTTCATAAACTCCTTATCCTTCAACAGTAGTCAGTCAAGAGAGGAACCCAACAGGGGAGCTACTGTGTCTAGTAAGATTTCCCTTGGCTGCTGCAACAGAAGTGGGCATAGTATCATGAGGGTTACAAAAAAGTGAGTTTGTTCTATTTTATGCTCCATCCCAGATCAAGGATCTTGTGACTGGTAAACATTGCAAAAACCATTGGTGGAAGCCACCTCAGGCACATTCTCAAGTATTGAAGCTAGATGATGCTTACCCACATTGTCATTCCTGCCCTTAGGTCTAGTAGCACTAACACCTGAACTAGCCCCATTCATGCTGCTAAAATGATTCCTCCGCCTTCCTTCTCCCTTAAGGGCTTTGGCAGCCACCATTAACAACAATCTACTTGCTCTCAGCGCCTGATCTCGCAAACTGGAACTAAGAAAATAAAAACACCTCTTAATCAAAAACACCTCTCTACTATGTTTGTGCTATGTTGCAAAGGAGATCGTGAAGTGGAGTGCTTGTAACGATTGTCCTGCAGGCCAGCCACGTAAAACCCTAATTGCCAGCTGTTTCAACTGCATGATAATCTGCAGAGCCTCCTCAAAACTCACGTGTTCTCTTGGCTCGTGAAACCAAAATCACATTCTCACATCCTGCAACTGTTTATAGACGCCAATAACAAGCCACCAAATCTCAGAGCAGTTAACTAGCTAGTACATTTGCTTCTCCGAACAAACACTGCTGAATAAAACTTGAAAAAATCTGAATTCTGATTGGCCAGAGAAGCGTGGATTAATCACCATTTATTGATTGAAGGCTTCACTATAGTTCCCGACAGGAACTAATAAAAGGTTGGTGCCACATTACAGTGTGTGGGAATTTTAACTTATATAAGGTTGATATAAGGAAAAGGGGTGCATATTTAGTGTAAGGTGTAAATTAAGAAAGTAGATGACAAAGAAAAACCTACCAAAAATAACTAGTTATATGGGTATGTACAACCCAATTTGCAATTTGCAATATTATCATAAGCATGAGTTAGGATATAAATTTTGAAGCGTGTAAGTAAAAGACAAAGTCTAAGAATGTCATCTGGAGAATGGCCTTTTCTAAGTAGAGTTGATGAGCTTGACCTTGGGCTCAGATAGTGCAAAACCAAAGAAGCAATTGTTTGTAATGCCATGAGACTATAATGGCCCGGTTATCAGAACAAGCCCCAAATTGATAATAAGTTCAGCGAAAATGTACAGTGAGTGACAAGACAAACTGACAAACAAAACTGGGGGTGCAAATACAACACATGATAACAGTAAGTATAAAACTAGGTCTCTCACCATTTTCATAAACTCCTTATCCTTCAACAGTAGTCAGTCAAGAGAGGAACCCAGCAGGGGAGCTACTATGTCTAGTAAGATTGCCCTTGGCTGCTGCAATAGAAGTGAGCATAGTATCGTGAGGGTTACAGAAAAGTGGGTTTGTTCTGTTGTTACGCTTCATCCCAAATCGAGGATCCTGTGACTGGTAAACATTGCAAAAACCATTGGTGGAAGCCACCTCAGGCCCATTCTCAAGTATTGAAGCTAGATGGTGCTTACCCACATTGTCATTCCTGCCCTTAAGTCTAGTAGCACTAGCACCTGAACTAGCCCCATTCATGCTGCTAAACTGATTCCTCTGCCTTCCTTCTCCCTTGAGGGATTTGGCAGCCGCCATTAACAACAATCTACTTGCTCTCAGCGCCATGATCTCACAAACTGGAACTAAGAAAATAAAAACACCTCTTAATCAAAAACATCTCTCTACTATGTTTGTGCTCTGTTGCAAAGGAGATAGTGAAGTGGAGTGCTTGCAACGAATGTCCTACAGGCCAGCCACATAAAACCCTAATTTCCAGTTGTTTCAATTGCTTGACAATCTGTAGAGCCTCCTCAAAACTCGTGTGCTATCTTGCCTCGTGAAACCAAAATCACATTCTAACATCCAACAGCTGTTTATAGACGCCAATAACAAGCCACCAAATCTCAGAGCAGATAACTAGCTAGTACATTTGCTTCTCCAAACAAACATTGTTGAATAAAACTTGAAAAAATCTGAATTCTGATTGGTCAAGAAGCGTGGATTAATCACCGTTTATTGATTGAAGGCTTTCCTATAGTTCTCGCAGGAATTAAAAGTTAAATAATTAAAATAAGAGCTAAAAATAATTAAAATAAGAGTTTTTAATTCTTGTTATAGTTCTCGGCAGGGATTAAAAGCTAAATAAGTAAAATAAGAGCTAAAAATAAGGAATAAAAATCGGGAGCCGACTAACTTCTAGACAAAAGTGATCTATGTGCATACAAAAATACATGAAAACGTACATAACATGAGGAGACATCGTAGTGCGGGGCCCGCCAGACGGGGGCTAAAAGTGAGAAACTGATAGACGACACCAAACGTCCGGGAAATGGTAGGTAGGAGTTAACGGCGCCGTCAGGTGGGTTTTCCTGCCTCCTACCGGCCGAAAAAGGTGGGCGCCTTAGCTTCCTCGTGAAGTCTCGCGAACTTTGCATATATGAAATGTAATAGTTATCAGTGCAAAACTAACGAGTTTTGTGGTATTTAATAAAGCTCGTATCCACTTGAATGGAGTCGCAAAACCATCTTAAACAAAGCCAACAAAACTATTTATCTTAAGGAAATGTCAAATACCAGAAATATGGTGGAAACGGGTGGAAAATACAAGTTTCCATATTCAGGGACATTTTTGTTTGCAATATATAATGCAAAGTTCAATAACTAGTAGCACTTCATTACAAGTTAGTAGGAAAAACTATCTTAAGCAAGATTTAACCATTGAATGATTTTTTTCTCTGACTAAATTTTGTAATTATAGGAAATTACAAAGAACACCAAAAATCATTATGAAACAAGAAATTAAGTCTTGTAGTGAATGGGATTCTGGTTCAAGGAAAACTAATTAGATTTTCCATTCATATAGTCAGCCACTATAGAAAATAGTTAATTAAATCCCCAAATATAGGTATTTCAATCTGAGAGTTACAAGGCAGGTTTTGTGTAAGAGTCACTCAACAAACTTGAACAGCTAGGATCACCTACAAAACCAAAAACAACCTTTCACAAGAGAGTAGCAAGAAATGAATGCTAAATTGTACAATGGAATAAGATACAATGGAAACATAGGGATACATATTGTACAAAAGGAGCCTTGTTTATATGCAAGGTGAAAAATAAGACAACATTGGATTACGACAAGTGTCACAATCATATGACATGAGATACAAAAGTAAATAACCTAAAAGTCCCTTGAGTAAACTTAACAAAATGTGAATAAGATCTAGACGGGAACCTGTTAGGTAATGTATTGCATACCCTATTCACACCAACACCCCCCCTTAAGTGCAACTTAGGGAGGAACAAAAAAATGCAAGAATACAAAGATGGGTTCCATAAACAAAGCCATGTTAGGTACCCATTTACAGAATATCTCTCACAAACAAAGTAAAGAAGAAAAACCTATAGGAAAAAACTCCTCTCCAAATGTGAAAAAACATGAAAATAAACATGTACAAGTGATAGAAGAAATAATTAATATGACCCCCAAAGACTACATCCATTATGAATATACAATCAATAAACCCCCCATAGGAGAGAAAGATATACTATAGATCCCCCCATAAAGAAGTAGCTCCTATGCCGATGGTGAATGCAAGAAGATGAATGTTGAAAAATGTCCAAAAAATCGACAAATAACACTTCTCCCCATGAGAAGAAACAAATCCATTGGTGTATACAAAAAAAACTCCAACTCCAAGAAGAGAGATGCGAGAGGAAGTCTTATGATAGGTGCCTCTAAAAACTGCTCGAGTGTCCAAATGTCGAAATCAAAGGATGTCACAATGCAATAAGGTGAAACCAATCCAAAAACTTGTGAAGATTCATGAAGAACAATCTCCAAAAATAGATGATGCGATAGAAAGTGTGTTGTAAATATTATCAAAGAGGAAATGGATATCCTTAAGTGTGTCCTCCAATCTGCAAGATAATACTCAAAAAGAAAATTTACAGTACATGTCAAGTAGTCATCCCACAAAGCTAATTTGAAAGACTAGAATGATCTTGCTCAATTGAATTACTATAAGATGAAACTAAACAAAACTTTGAAGAAGTAGGAATGAGGGGAGTCTTAATCAATGATTTTGCTCTAGGAATCAATGAAAGTGAAGGATCAACAACTATAAGAGAAGGAGAATCTAAAGAAACCTCATCATCATCATCTAAACATGCAAGGCTTTCCAAAGAAGCATACTTCTTATTAGTATTTGTGAACCCCAATCCTATACCTACACAAACATAGCAAACAAACATAATTTTAGATCAATATGCAAGTTAGAACAAGGATTCCCCATGAAATCCATCTACAATGCTCAATAAAAAGAAAAAAAAGAACAAAACATAAAAGATAAATGAAATCTTAATTAAGCAATGCAAACACTTGATCCCATGGGGGAGTTGATGCCAATTATATGTAGAAATTGGCCATTTCCCAACTCTTTTGTAAGCTTTGATGATTTGATCCACTTGATGGTGAAGAAATGTGTTTCCTTGAAAAAAACCTGCAATAACCTAGCTATGGTGATGGAAAATGCTCAAGAAATGTATAAAATTGCTCTAATGTGAAGATAATAACTTTGCATTCAAATTGTGGATGAAATGAAGTATAGTAGACTTGTTTGGATTGTGGATGATATTGCAATAGAGGAGGGGAGGCCTCTGTTTATAGATTTAAAAAATGGAAGATTGAAGGATTTGGATGAATGTGGGACAAAAAACCAACCAATGAGAAGAGACCACTTGTCCACATGTGATTGGAGGAAGAATGTGCACATTTTGGTCAATGTGCATGATAAATGCTATGAGATTCAAATTTGAAATTTGAAATTGACATGTTTAAAGGGAAGGGAAATGGAGTTAATGTCACTTGGCTCAAGACCAAGGACATGTAAGAGGCATTAAATGCTTTGTTGGAAGGACTCATCCCTTTTGGAGGTAATTTTCAAATTTTGGAAGAATATTCCTTTTTGATGCCTTTTTGAAAGAAATTAGATCAAATAATAAATCAAATAAATTGATTTATTGTGCAAGTGAAAAAAGCTACAGGATGTGATGGGTTTTGATTAGCATTAATCATGATTTGATTAATTAAGGTGAAAATTAGTTGATTGTGACATTTTGACTTAGACTTTTGGATTAAAATAGATAAAAGTTGAGAGGAATAATGATTTTAGGTTTAATTAAATAAAGATTGATTTATTTAATTAAAGAGGGTGGTGTTAGATTAAATCAAATAAAGATTAATTTATTTTATTTAAATGATGACTTTAGAAATTTAATTAAATAAAGTTGATTTCTTTGATGAAGTAGAGACTATAAAAGCTAATTAAATAAAATTGATTTATTTAATTAATAGGAGATGATGACTTAATTAGATAAATAACGATTTATTTAATTAAGGGATGAAATGATGAAAAATTGGGAAGATGATTTAGGATGAAACGATGTTAGTAATCAGGATCAAGTGTGTCAGTATTTTTTCTATGTCTACATTTTCCCCTCTTTGAAGCAATGCACTTGTTGCGTTGGTTTAAAGAATAAACTACTGCGATCAAATAATTCAAAATTTTCTCTATTTTTTTTATGCTTCACTGTTGCCCCAACAATAAGGATTATGGTGGTATATTGCCCCCTCGAGATATCAGGTGGAAATGTTAATTTTCTGATCAAGATCGCGATAAAAATGTGAGAGGAGTGGTTCTACTGATCAGAGGACGAAAGATAATTTTTTAGAAAGATCAGATATTTGACGTAGACAATTTTGATGATGTATAGACAATCATCAAACATGGGTAGCCTCGTGTATATTTTGATACAACACACCAATTTTGGATAGAAATGTTATTAAAGATAGAAAAATAAGAAGAATAAGATGATGAAAGGAGGATCCATAAGCCTACACTATGATGATGATGATGATTTGCTTACCAGGAATCAAGATTTTAAAAAGGCCAATTACTTTATGTTTGATAACACACGTAGGTATGATGCATCAAAGGATATTAAGAACCAAGATGGTGTTGTACCTAGTGTAACGGACTTTGACTCGAAAAATAGATAGGAGTATTCTTGCTCACAATTAACATCCAAAAACCTTGTTAGGATGCACCTAAAAAAGCAAGTATTCACCAAGTTATATTACAAGAACATCCAACAAGCACAACAAACAAAAAGATAATGATCGTTGTCTCATTCCTTTCTCTCTAAACCTGTTTTGTTTAGGCATCATCGAGAGGTCCTTGGAATGAGCGCAAAATAAGATATGTCAAAAATACCAGATAAAGTAAAGGAACAAGCTAATATTCTTCGTACTGCTAGCCAAGACTAAACTAAGGTGATACCTAATGTTGATGTTCATCGTGGGAAGGATGCATCCTAGGAAATGTTGTGATCAGGGTTTTGATGAGATTAATTGGATGATAAGCTATTGATACTCCGAGTTGATCAACTTGCTTGCTTACTGACCTAGACTTGAGACTTTGACAATTAGGTGTTCACTTTTGAATCTGCTAGACTTGTTTTTGACTGTCTCACCAAAGGATGAAGATGATGATTGATTTATTATGGGTGAGATTATTGCAGGTGAAAGCGAGATGAGACGGATGCACCATTTTGGGTTTTTCAGATATTTGGATGTTTTTGGGATTTGGATATGTTTTACAAAAAAAATTGGTATTTTCAAGATTTTGACTAAGAGACTAACTTAAAGACCTATCATAGGGGTCTCAGGATTTGATTCATATATTAGCCTTACTTACATTATACACGCAGAGACCACGTAGTTCGACTGATTATAGATTTGACTCAATGATGAGATAGATGGGCAAATGGATTGCCATATTGCGACGGACGCCTAAAGGACTAACCTAGGGTGTCTCGGGGGATGATCAGAGATCAACCTTGCCTACGTTCAAGCTTAGAGATGATGTAGTTCGACTGAATAACTTTATTTTTAATTTAATTTTTTTGATTATCAACATGTTTTGGATTTTTGATGGATTTTCTGAATATTTTTGGATTTTTGATGGATTTTTTGAATGTTTGGATTTTTTGCTTTTAAGGAAGACCACCAGAATATATACACGAATCTGATCCGGTGTAGGTATAGGAACATGCCCCCAACATGATGTGATAGACTACTTTGATAAAGGCAGGACAAACTAACCTTAGGAATATGCCAAGTAGTACTAGGGTGGAACATGATACGAACACAAGATCAAGCTATGGTATGGATGAGAACGAATGGTGGAAGGATAGATGGTATGTAATGGATAAGTGAGTGCGCAAAATAAGCCATGCATATCTTGGTGGATGGAGGGTGATTTATTTATGCTTGACACCTGTTTGCTAGGTTTTCACCAAGGTACTTGTCCAGAGTGCCACTGAAGTGGTTTTCACTAGAGGACGATTTTTTCTCTTTATTGTTTTCAATCCTTTTTCTGATTTTTTTTTTGGATTTTTGTATTTTTTTGTTGCCACTAAGACGCTTATTTGTCAGGTTTTCATCTGGGTGACCACTTTTTCAAGACATTTTCTGATTTTTTATACTTTTTGGTTCTATACCTTGCAAGATTTTAAGCATAAAACTTTTTGAGATGACAATTGTTCATGGGCTCCTGCAGGGGTTCGCCTTCTGGTGTTGATAACTGGTAGGCTCCTAATTTATAGCTTGTCGTGATGACAAATAGTCCCAACCAGTTGGGCTCAAATTTCCCTTTGCTTTTTGGGTTTGGTACATTCTTCTGGTTCTCCTTTAGCACAAGTTCACTGACTTGGAAAGTGTGTCTCTTGATCATCTTGTTATAACTCCACTTAAGCCAGTTCTGATACACCTGTAGATGGTTTAGGGCATCCATGCACCGTTCATCTAATGACTCTAGCTCATTTAACCTTGAAACCCGATATTCCTCATCTGTAATGAGGTTTTGTAGTGATATCCTTAATGATGGGAGATCGATCTCGATTGGGAGGATGACTTTTGATCTGTAGACTAGGGAGAATGGGGTGGTGCCTGTTGGCATGTAGATGTTGGTGTGGTAGGCCCATAAAGCGAGATTTAGTTGTAGATGTCAGTCACGACTAGAGTCATTGACTATTTTCTGAAGGATTTTCAAGATAGTTTTATTAGTGGTTTTTGCTTGGCCATTGCCTTGCGGGTAATACAAAGTGGAAAAGCAATGTTGGATATTGAATTTGTGGCAAAGGTCACACACATCCCGATTCTTGAAAGGTGTCCCATTATCAGAGATAATTGCTTGGGGGACACTGTATCGGTAAATGAGATAGTTCAGGATGAACTTTGATATATGCTTTCTAGTTATATAGGTCATGGGAATTACTTCGACCCACTTTGTAAAGTACTCCATGGCGGTGATGATGAATTTGTGGCCATTGGATGAGGTGGGTGTGATTTTTTTGATGAGATCGAGCCCCCACTGTGAAAAGGGCCAAGGTGTAACAATAGGATGAAACTCTTGAGTTTCTGCATGAATAAGGTCTCCATGCTACTGGCACTGTAAACACTTTCTGACAAATTTGTGTGCCTCTCTTTCTATTGTTGGCCAGTAGTACCCGGTCCTCAGCAGTTTCTTAGCCAAAGTTATACCACTTAAGTGTGAGCCACAAATGCCATTGTGGACCTCAGTCAGAGCAGTCAGGGCTTCCTCAATATTTAAGCAACGCAATAGGGTTCCTTCAATGCTCCTACGATAGAGAGTTTCTCCTAGGATGAAAAAATGTAAGGACCTTTTGACAAAAGATCATTTAAGGTTTAGGGTTATGTTAGTTGGGAGGACTCTTATTCTCAAGTAGGTGTAGACGTCGTGATACTAGGGATCACCAGGACCAATGATTTCACACATGAATTTAGACTCTAGTACCTCAAATGCTGGTACGAGAAGCTTCTCTACCAAAAACTCTTATTTTGGAACATTGTTTTGGATTTCCAAGAGCGATCCAATTGTGGCCATAGCATCTACTACTCTGTTGTTTTCTCTAGGTAGTTGTTCAAAAGAGACATCAATGAAGAATTCTTTGAGGCTTTCTACTATTTTTTGTATGGAGTTAGCTTGTCGTCCTTTGTTTGGTACTAACCATTGACTTGGTTGATGATGAGTTGTGAATCTCCATAGACTTTGAGAGCCATAATCTGCCATTGTACTACAATCCTTAAGCCTATGACGAGACCTTCATACTTTGCTATGTTGTTCGTGGATGGAAAAGATAGTTTGTAGGATTTGGGTATGTAGTCTCCCTGGGGAGTGATGAAGAAGATTCTAGTGTCTGACCCATGTTGTGTGTATGACCCATCGAAATATATATTCCAATGATTTTCTATACTTATGTTGAAAATTGACTCGTTGAAAAATTCTGAGATAAGTGGTTTGTCAACATAAATTGGAGCCTCTGCCAGTTGGTCTACAATTGCTTGTCCTTTGATGGCCTTGCGCTCTACATATTCTATGTCATGTTATGTCAATATAATGACCCACTTGGTTGTTCATCTTGTGAGAGTGGCCTTAGAGAGCAGATACTTTAGTGGATCTATCTTTGCAATCAACTTGATCTGATGAGCCAACATGTAGTGTCTGAACTTTTGGGCTACAAACACAACTGCTAGGCAAGCTTTTTCTATTGGTGTGTAGTTGAGCACATGCCCTACCATTGTCTTGTTGATGTAGTATATTTATCTTTCTCTTCTATTTTCATCATTTTGAGCTAGGAGTGCACCAAGAGTTGCCACTGTGGTTGATATGTATAGAATCAGTGGTTTTCCTGGAATTGGTGGCATTAGCACTGGTGGCGTAAGTAGATATTCCTGGATTTTACTAAACACCTTGTAACACTTGTCGTCCCACTTGTATGCTACCCCCTTGTGGAGTAGATGATAATATGGGATCTGTTTATCTGCCAGTTGTGCTATGAATTTGCGAATGGATTGGAGCCTTCCTTGTAGGCCTCTTAGCTGCTTTAGTGTTCTAGGGGCTTCCATTTCGAGGATCACCTTTACTTTGGAGGGATCTACCTCGATTCCTCTCATTGATACTATATACCCTAGGAGCTTGCCAGATTGCACTCTGAAGACACACTTCTTGGGGTTAAGTCTAACTTTGTATTTTTCTAGTTTGTCAAAAATGGCACTCAAAGCTGCTATGTGGTCCTACCTTTTCCTTGACTTGGCCAATATATCATCCACATAATCTTCCACAGTCTTGTGAATCATGTCATGAAAAATTAGTGTCATGGCCCTTTGATATGTTGCTCCCGCATTTTTTAGTCCAAATGACATCATATTCCAGCAGTAGGTGCCCCATGGGCATGTAAACGTTGTCTTGTGCAAGTCCTCTTTTGCTATCATAATCTAGTTATACCTTGAGAAGCCATCCATCAATGATAGCATCCCGTGTCTGACCATCATATCCACTATCATATCAATGTTGGGTAGTGGAAATTCATCCTTAGGACACACTTTGTTTAGGTCTCTGAAATCAGTGCAGATACGAATGCCCCCACTCATCTTTGAAATAGGTACCAGGTTGGACACCCATTCAAGATAGTCAATCGGGAGTATGAATCTCATGTCCAAGAGCTTCTACAGTTCCACTTTGACTAACAAGGCTATTTGGGGGTGCATCTTTCTCAACTTCTATCTCACTGGCTTGGCCCCTGGGTAGACAACTAAATGGTGAACCACGACTTCTGGATCGAGACTTGACATGTCAACGTAGGTCCATGCAAAGTTCACCTTTCTTTTTCTTAGGAATGTTGCTAAGAGTTCTTGTTCTTCTGATAGAAGTGACTCAGCGTAGAAAGTGATGTATGGTAGCTCTTCCATGCCTAGGTTGACAGGATTGCACTGTTTTGCTAAGACTATTGATTTCTCTCAGTGAAGCATAGTAGGGGGATATTGAATCCTTCATCCTCTGGTGCCTCAAAGAGGTTTTCACTGTTGGATGCATCCTTTATTTTTACTATTTTATGACTAGAGAGTGCTACAGTGTGGTTTTCACTTAATGACCCTGAGCTTATTCTCATTCTTTTGCTTTTGCGATTGAAGGACTCAATCGTCTCCCCATAATATGTGTGTGTGTCCAGTGTAATATCAAATCCAACCTTGTGATCCCCACATGGTACTGTATCCTATAATCCCAAGAATTTGAAGAGTGCCTCATCATTTTCGAATGTGTCTAGAAGCAGTGGTCCTCATTGGTCATAATCGATGAGTTGTGGGTAGACTAGGTTTATCTTGTGGGGCTGGTGGTCTGATTTGAAAGATGATGTACTAATCATGAGTAAGGAGGAGTCTTCAAAAAGCATGGGTAGGCCTGCTATGGTATCCTCATCATCACTACTATTACACACATCGGTGATATCAAAGGTGAAGTTATCTATGACCCGGCCTATGGACATAGGTAATTGGAGGGCAACTGCTGATAACTGAGGGGGAGTCCTGACTACTCTAATAGGGGTACCTCTGCCATGTATGATTATACTCAAAGGGGTACATCCAAGGCCAAGATTTCTCATTCGTCTTTCTATAATGATGGGCTCCAGTCGTCCATCGATGTTCCTTCCAAGGCTTTCATTTCTGTTGTAGCCCATACCAAGCATCATTTGCAGTCCTCTGCTAGCTTTGTCCATGGGTAGGGTGGGTGTGGGCCTTTCATTTTGGTATAGTGAGCTTGAAATGTCTCTTTCATCCACATTTTCCCGACTTAAATCCCCCCAACAACAGAATCTGGAAGGGCTTGCGCTAAAAGTGTGGGCAGGTGTTTTGACTGGTTGAGGTTGTCCATGTGACCTAAGAGATTGAGGTAACTCTCTTACAACAAAATCATTTTTTCTCATTATGTATTCCCTGCATCCATTGTCTTGGATGATAAGCTTGATGTCTGATATGTCGGGGATGGAGGGTGTCTCTATCGCAGAAGTGGAGGTGAGGTTAGATGGATCTATATAGGGAGTGGAGGGGCCTTCATCGTTCTTTGGCACTTGGGGAACTTTATAGAACTTGGCTTCCAAGCTTTTGCAATAGGCGAACGGCTCAGGATCACCATGTATTGTGACCTCCTCATTTTGGTATGAAAATTTGACGCATTGGTGGGATGTTGAGGCAACCGCCTTCATTCCATGGATCCATGGGCATCCTAGGAGGATGTTGTAGGGAAAATCAAGGTCCAAGACTTGACATGTGGTTTCCATAGTGGCTAGCCCTACTTGGATAGGGATTTTGATAGTGCCTTGGGATATTCTTTCCTGGTCATCATATGCTCTGATGGTAATGCCTTTGTTTTTGTCAATGGAGTCTTATGAGATTCCCAAGTTCTTTATAAGTTTAAGCAAACAAATTGAGGCCTACGCCTCCATCCACCAAGACCCTTTTGACCTTTTTCTTGTGAACCAGAACTTGAAGGTGAAGTGCATGATTGTGAGTTGGTTGGGTGGGGAAGTCTTGATCGAAAAAGGTGAGGAGATTTGGGGTGACGATGTTACCAACCATAGCATGGAATTTTTCTGTATCAAGGTTAGCAAAGATAATGGATGCAACTAATGCTTCATCAAGGATTTTCCTATGGGCGGCAAAAATTTTCAGTAACTCCATGATAGAGATTTGAGCAGGGGTTCTTTTTAGCTGGTCAATGACGTTATAATCATAAGGAACAACTTTCTGATTTGAGATGGGGGTCTTAGATGGTTGTGATGCCCCTGTAATAGTAACCTTGCTGCTGTGTGTGGTGGCTCCACAATCAACGTTGGCTCCTTTGATGTTAATGACAGTGACCATTTCATCTATGCATGCGATGATGTATTTGTATATAAGGTTTGCACTGGCATACTTTTGTTTCCCTTTATTGTTCCCTTTGTTATTTACTTGATTGTTTCTCTGATTGTGATTAGGCATCAGGTTCGTGTATATTTTGAGATCTTGATTGCCAGTGGGTTGCTTGACATTTATGATTTTATCCTCAATGAGATCTTGGATGATGTTTTTCAATCTCATGCAATTTGCAGTTGTATGCCCTTTGATTTCATGAAAATCGCAAAGGAGATTTTCATTGTACCATAGTGTTTTTGTCATGGATTCCGCATATTGCTCAGAAGTGGAGATTTTGATAAGGTTATCTTTAACCAACTTCTTCATTATAGATTCAATTGGCTCCCCAAGGGTCGTGAACTTCCACTTGGGGGGATACTTGTTTCGAGGAGGTGGTCCTCCTTGATTATTCAGATTATTGATTTGATTGTTCAGAGGCAGTGGTTGTTGTGCTACCGTATTAGGTTGCACATTGTTGTAGTTGTGATTCTATTGTTGATGATGGGTTTGGATGTTTTGCTTGGGAGCACTGATGACAACCTTAGCATCAACTACTCTGTCATTTGTGACATTTATGTTCTTTGACCATGTGTGAGGTTTATCATTATAACTGGTGGATGGGCGGTTATCATGATGTGAAGGAAACGTAGATGTGTCCCCTCGTGTAGTGAGGGCCCTTTCGATGTTGAGTGCCTTTGGGATCAATTGATCGTATGTTGTGATGCATTGCATTTTTAGATAGAACGCCAGGTTTTCGTCCAGATTGGCTATGATAGTGAAAACTTGTTGTTCCTCTGGCATGGTCCACTTGCTCCAGTTGGCCTTGGATCGCCATCATTGCAAGAAGGAGGCGAATAACTCTCCTTTTCCTTGTTTGAGTGTTGATAGTTCCTCCAGACTAACATCTGTACCCATGTTGAATGCATAGTTTTTGAGGAATGCGTCCATAATTTCTTGGAATGTTTTGATTCCTATGGGTAGACGAGAGAACCATTCCATGGAGGGACCAGTTAGACTCCAAGGAAATAGTCGCATTAGATACGTGTCATCATATGCAAATTCCATGCAATGCACTTGAAATTCCCTGATGTGATTTTCAATGTTTCCCATCCCATTATATTTATTGAATTTTGGGGATTTCAAATCCCTTTAGGAATGGTACCATTGTAAGACTCATGTCAAAAGGATAGGGGTACAAATTGCCTGATGTTCTGGTTGTTTTTCCTGACTGAAGGTCCAACACTTGCTATGAGAGCAGTTTGATCTGTGCTGCAACATCATTTTATGGATGAGGAGGTGGATGAATGTGTTTTGAGGCATTTGCGGCGTTTGATTGACGGGTGGGGTATTGATGGGGGTTTGCTACAAGCTTTGTTGTGCCTTTAAGGCCTGCTGATATGCCTGCATTTGTACCAATAATGCTTGTTGTTGGTCCTGTTGCTATTGTTCCAACAAAGATTGTTGTTGGTCTTGTTGTTATTGTTCCCACAAAGCTTGTTTTTGGTCTAGCTATTGTTGCACCAACAAATCTTGTTGTTGATTTAGTTGCTATTGCACCAACAAAGCTTGTTGTTGGTCTAGTTGTTGTTGCACCAACGAAGCTTGTTGTTTAGCTTCTTGTTGTGCCTAAAAATCTTGTAGGGCTTGTTGGTATGCATGTTGATGGATTGTTTGTAGTTGTGCATGGTACTGTGCTTACGCCTACTGAGCCTGGTGTTGGGCTTGAGCTTGAGCTTGTGCTTGTTGGGTTGCTTGTGCCGCTTGCGTAGCTTGTGCCGCGGCTAATTACACTTGTGCTTGCTGAGCAACCAGCTGTGCAACTTTTTGATTTTGTTGAAGTACCCTTTGATGTGTGGCTTGTTGAACTGCTTGAACCTTGGTGATGAATGAGTTCGTCATGTTGACTTTTGGTAGTATTGGTGGCGGATTGGGGATAGCATTAACCATTGTGATGATCGAAATGACCGTGTTGGCGATCGAGGCTTGAGTTGTGGATGGTGTGATCGAGATGCTTGGTCCTTGGGAAACCATGCTTTGAGAGATTTGGGGAATTGTGGATGTGTTGACCATTGGGGTATCTTGGATGGTTGCCATCTGTTGTTGCGGTGTTGCTGGAAAAATGAGGGGGTTTGATATGATGATTTGATTGCTTTGGTTTGGTAGATTGGTGGTGGGTAGGGGGGAAGACCCAACCCAAAAGGTGATACATATGTCAGTGGTAATGGAGGGAATGGTGGTGTGTTCCCTTGGAAAATTGATGACAAGGAAGGAACAATGACTCCCCCTATCCCAAATAACCCACCCTCTCCTTGCGAAATCATGGGGAGAGAAGTTTGTATATCTAGCAGATAGATTGGTGTTGCATGAAATGAGGATGAGTCTGCATGATTATGGAAAGTAAGTGGAACATACGGGTGCAATGAATTCACTGGGACTGAGTGATTCGGTGTGATGTTTGTATGTATTTCTCTATTGTTTACAAGGCGATGCTTTTGGATTTCGTGAAGCATGGTGCTTCCCTTGTTAACAATTGGCAGGGTTGAAGCGATTGATGATGTGATTTGGGGAATATCCTGAGTGATGTTTGTGAGTGATATTGGGGGTATGCTCACAAGAGGCCTTTCCATATTAGTACTCATGTCAAAGTCAGAAGGGAGTTTGGCCCCTTCTTTCATCAACACACGTATATATAGAGAGGGATTAAGTTTCAACATGACGTTGATGATTCTATGATTCTCAGGATTCTGAACCATTTCAGCTAATTCCTCTTGCGTCATTCCCAAGTCGTTGTCGGTGATGTCCTCTACATGACCCTCTTCTTGAGGGTTTTGTGATGGTAGAGAGGAGTTGTTTGGAGGATTGCTTGATCCTACTCGATTCTTCTCGGGAGCCGTTTGACTTAGGTCACTTGAAGTTGATGTTTCCTTAGTGATTTCCATGTTCTTCTTGTATTGAGATTTTGTTTGAACCATAAAATAGAGATCGCTTGATCTTAATCTTAGGTGCAAAAGAGAAGAGCTAGGATAGGCTAAGGATCAACAGTGATGATGGGGATGAGATAAATGGAAGATAGATGATGCAGATGAATGAAACTCTTGAAGAACTTTGGGGAAGATGCTAAAAATTTTAGGGCTTGAATTGATTTGATTTTTGATATAGGATAGTTTGACTAGGTGCATTAAGCCAAACAAGATGATAATGAACTTGTTAACCCTAGGAAGTTGTGTTATCCTAGAGCACACTCATACAAGAGGGTGATTTGACTAAGTGTGTTAAGCCAAATGAAGTGATTATGAACTTGTAAACCTTAGGAAGTTGTGTTATCCTAGAGGTAAATTTTCTCAAGAGGGTTGATATTTTGACTAAGTGTATTAAGTCAAACAAGGTGATGTTGATTTTGCCTATAAGTTTATCATGAATGATGTTTCAAAGTTTTCAAGAGTTTGTTGGTGAAATGGGATTTGATTTTGATTGTTGAGAGATGGGTGAGAGTGATGATTTTGATCCTAGACTTGAGCTAGGTAAAACTCCTTCTTACAGGACCTCGGTTTTGAAGAACATGCCATACTTCCTAAGTGAGAAAAGCAAACCTTTGAAAAAGATTGGGATGTTGTTGACAATAAAATTCATACAAGTTAGGGTTGTTCTTTGAAGCTTTCTTGTATAAGTTGTAAACCAATCTTTCTCTAACTTCGAGAAGCCTTTCAAGATTCTCCTCACAAGCTTTTGGGCTACTCCTTTTGAGCCTTGGCTTTTGGATTTTGATTTTGCGGGAAATAATTTGAGAGAACAAATGCGTGAGGTCCAATTGTCTTTATATTTGTTTAATGAGTTCCTTTTACCATAGACAATTTCTTGATTAAGATTTGAAACTAAAATGTCTAATGTCCTAATTTCTTCTCATCCCACAAGGTCCATTATGTGGAAAGTTGAGGAAATCAAGGAAAAATTTTCCTATTTGTTGACTTTAGTGGAAACAAATGATGACTAAACCCAAGCACTTAGAAACCTCTAAGGATGGGATCCCTAGGGCATGCAAGAGCACATGGATTCGTCAAGGGTATTTGTTTCCTCCAAAGGGTTTAAAATTTTGAAGCCTTTGTGAATTTTTGTTTTCCAATGTTTTAGATCCAAACAAAGTGTTTTGATTTCAATGATATGCACATTTCTAGGTTGAAAAGATAATATTTGTTGGGTTCCCACTTGGACGAATCTAGCTACACATATTCAGTGCAGATGATTAGATGCTTGACCACACTGGGTCCCCCTTACAGTGCATTCGCTTCTTGGGTCAATCAAGCGTCATTACCCATGAATCTCCCATGACATACTTTTCATCTCTACAACTGAACCACATGTATACATGGGGCAATTTCAAAGGACATGACCTTTTGCACCAAAAAATAGTTAAGGATTTTGGCCTTTGCTATACAAGGGGTTTTAATTCAGACTTTCTGTTCATGGAGATTGACCCATGCAGCGAGATACCATTGCTTCCCTTCTCGTCGGAGCCAACCACTTGATACTGGCCTTTGTTCCAGTACCCACTTTTATATCCCAACTAGAAATACACTTGGCTTTAGTGTGTTACCGGTTGGGTCGTTCCCTTAGGTGAGTACTTTTCCCACAAGGTAGGCCCTCTAAGATAAACAAAAGCGAGCAAACATATTCGTAGTTCGATCAACCTTTGTTTAGAAACAAAGGGAGAACACACAGAACATGTTCCACTCACACTCGCAAGATGTTTTGTTCAATTTTAATCCCAAAATGAAATGTGGAGGCAATTACTTTACTCAAATTAAGATCACCAAAAGGGATTTTGATTCTCAAGATCGTTGTGAGGCGTGAGAGAAGCGCATACGTCCTTTTGATGGTATTACTTTGAGTAAGCAATTACAAAACAAAATAACACTTGTTCATTTTAAGTCCACAAAGATCAAGTGAATTCTTTTTATAGCACCAAATCAAATGTAGGATTTGCCTTGTTCAATTGTTAATCCTTAAACCAAATGTAGTAAGTTGTTCTAAAGTTCTTTTTAAGCCCTTTGTTTGCAAAATTTGAAAGAAAATTTGTATTGTTCTTTTTAAAGCCCAAAAGGAAATTTAGTGTTCCTTAAAGCATGAAAGATAACAAATTCTTTAAGAGAGATTGGGAATTCTCTAAGAGTGTTTAAACAACACTAAAGTGTTTAAAAATGTTAGAGTAATAAGTTATTTCACTTAATTAATTATATCATATTGGTTAATTAATTAAGTTACTTATCACTTTAGTTGTTTAAGCTAAAATTAGGCACATTAATAATTATTTATTAATTATTAAATGTGCACACTAGGGTTTTCTTTTAGGGTTTCTACTAGGGTTGCATACATTGCTTTTATAAAGCAAATCATCTCTTGTAATTTCTTAATTTTGAATAATATCAATTTGCACATCTTCATGTGAAGCTCTATTTTTTATTGTTTTTCTCTTATGTGGAAGGCTTTTCAGGTTTGCATGTCTGATCTTGGTTTCTAACATGGTATCAGAGCCTTGATATGCAACCCCTTCTCAGATTTTGGAGAAATTTGACTGCAGAGTACATTCGGGGTTCCTCGAGGGATTTGACCTTGAGCATTTCTTTGGTGCATCCTAGAGCAAAACGGACAACTCCATCGTGTTTGCAGTGCCCCAAAACCCTAAGATCGCCTATCGTTTTGCTCAAATCCGAGCAATTGCAATAAATGAGATTTTTTTTAAGAGGCATATAGATTCGTACAGATTTGGGTGCCTCGATTTATGTGCACGTAGGTACATGGTTTCAAATTTATGGTTTTCCAATTTTATCCATTGTAAAAAAAATTGTAAGGTTTTTTATCATTTTTTTATCCTCCATTCCAAAAAAAAAAATATTTCAAAAATTTTGATTGTAAAATCAAGATAAAAAAGGATGGGGCCGTTTCATTTATTTGTACCAGACGCCAACAGTTGCAGGTCTGTACCTACGGCGCGGACCCAAGGAATCTTGAGCAACCACTAATGGTTGGCCAACAGGCTCTCCAAAGCACCGAAGGCTTCCTCCACTCACCAACGGATACTCCAAAGCCGACCCCCTCATCAATCGCCGACAGATACTCCAAAGTGGCCCAAATCCGGCAGCACCCATGCAACCCAACAGACATAGAATCTCAGGCAGTGGGCCCACTCACCAGCGCCACATGTAGGATAGGAGAATATTCTCTTGAATATTCCACCCATGCAGATGGTCGGTGAATCCAGAATATTTCGGTAAGGGCATGCACAACTGATGATCGAATTTTTTTCCGGTAGGGGGGCATTTTTTTGCCATGACAACCAGATGGCCATCAAATTTATGCTCGTGAAGTATTGATGTTAGCATGATGTCATCATCTGTACGACCCTCCTAGCCCCCTCTTAGCCCTGATTTGTCCTAAAGGGGCAATTTTTTTCTTTTTGACATAACTTGGGCATACGAAGTTGAAATCGGGCAAATGAGATATCGTCGGAAAACTAGTTCTGAGCACTATCCTGTGGTGTAGTTTTTTTTTCTATTTAGCTAAATTAATTGCTATTTGAAGTCAGATGTTCATTTTACACTTCTGAGCTCATAACTTTTTGCCATGATCTCCGATTTTCGCTATCTTTGCGGCGTTGGAAAGGTATTGAGGAGCTCTACATTGCTGTCTATGCACTTTTTTATCTATCTATCCTAGGTTGATCATTATTCCAGATTTGGACTGATGAGTGTTTTGGAGATTACTTGGATATTTTGGCAGTTGGGAGGGTGCAACTTGCATCTTTGCACTTCATTTCAGTATCACATCATTCAATAATTAGACTACTACTTCATAGATTCCAGGGTTGTGCCAATTTGGAGTTTTCAATTGTTCTGTGGCATCGGGTCTATTGGTACTTTATCATGATTCCTTGAGTCAATTAGTGACTCTCATCTAGTTTTTGTAGTAAACAAAAGTATCTTTCCTTGCTTGTCGGATTCAGGTTCCAGTGTTCTTCCAGTGCTTCTTTACAACATGTCATCTCATTGTAGGGGGGTTTTATCCCACTGGGTTTTTATTCTCTACCTCATTCTTGCATTTGTAAATGGGTACCTGATCAGGCCTAGTTGTCGGGACCCAACTTTGCTTTCATGCATCTTTTTTCTAGTGTTTTAGTTTCTTCCTAAGTTCATCTTAAGGGGGGTGTTAGAGTAATAAGTTATTTCACTTAATTAATTATATCATATTGGTTAATTAATTAAGTCACTTATCACTTTAGTTGCTTAAGTTAAACTTAGACACATTAATAATTATTTATTAATTATTAAGTGTGCACACTAGGGTTTCCTTTTAGGTTTTCTATTAAGGTTGCATACATTGCTTTTATAAAGCAAACCATCTCTTGTAATTTCTTAGTTCTGAATATATCAATTTGCACATCTTCATGCAAAACTCTTCTTTTTATTGTTTTTCTCTTATGTGGAAGGCTTTTCAGGTTTGCATGTTTGATCTTGGTTTCTAACAAAAAAACACTTGGTATAAGACGATAATGATGTCATAATGCAACCTTCCACTTTGTTTTCCTCCTTTCCATAACTTGCAAAAATGATTAAAACCAGAAGATACAGAGACAACAAAGAAGTTAATAGCTCAAAAAGCTGAAAACAAAAAGGCATATGTCAAAAAAAATTAAATTTGAACTTTTTACTGTCACCCAACAACACAGTTAGTAAATGCAATGGAGTTTAGAAACTCCAGCGATGCAATATAGCACCGTTAATTACTGAGAGCGACGCTCTGCAGCAGGACAAAGAGTGCAATGGCGACACTATTTGGACTAGCGGCACAGTTTTGAATTTAAGAACCCTCATTGTAGTTTGGAAATTTGAATTTTGTGGGCGGGAAGACTCCAACGATGGAGTTTGGAGTTTGGAGCGGTGCAATATGGTGCCGCTTGACTGATAGCAATGCAGTTTGGCGCCCTTGGACTGTGAATAGTGCAATTTCCTGTAGGCACAAAAAAATGTCAAAAAACCACAGATGTTTGGAAAAATGTGATGAATTTCTCCAAATCAGCCCTCCTTCTAGCACCAAAATATGAACCGCAATCTTATACCTGCACAAACATCGAAAAAAAACACAATGTTAGATCAATATGCAAGTTAGAACAATGATTCCCCATGAAATCCATCTACAATGCTCAATAATAGAAAAATGAAGAACAAAACATAAAAGATAAATGAAATCCTAATTAAGCAATGCCAACACTTGATCCCATGGGGGAGTTGGTGCCAATTATGTGTAGAAATTGGCCCTTTCCCAACTTCTTAGTAAGCTCTTTGATTATTTGATGATGGTTGAAGCTCCTTGATGAGATTTTGGCATAACCTAGCTAGGAAACCATAAAATGATGAACACTTGATATGAAATGGATAAAATTAGCTCTTAATGTGAGGAGAGTAACTTTTCTCTAAGTTGTGGATGATGATTGAGGAGAAGAACCTCTTATTTATAGATTTCCAAATTGGAAGAATGAGCAAGATTAAGCAATATGGGATCATTCAACATCCAATGGCCAAGTGCCACTTGTCAAGATGTGAATGGTTGAAGGTTGTGCACATTTTGATCAAAATGCCAGTAAATGTTATTAGGTGGAATTTGAAATTAGTGAAATGACTTGTTGGAGAGGGAAGAAAATAGAGTTAGGGCCATTTGGTTCAAGGCAAAAAGACTTGTAAGGTGAAATAAATGCTTTGTTGGAAGGACTGAGTCCACTTGGATTTGAATTCAAATTTGAGGGGAATATTCCCTTTTTATGCCATGTGAGGGAAAATAGAGATTTAATAAATGAATTAAATCTATTTTCATGTGCAAATGGTAAAAGCTAGAGGATGGGACATGATTTAAGATTAAATTAATCAAAGATTAATTAATGTAATGAGGAATTAGGAGATGTGACAATTTAGACTTAAATTTATGCATTGATTTAAATCAAATTGAGAGGAAGGGTTTAATTAAATAAATGTTTTGATTTATTTAACTAAAGGGGACAATGCTAGATTAAATTAAATAAGGTTTTAATTTATTCAATTTAATTAATTAATTCTTCTTTCTTAATTAAATATTATTTAATTACCCCCTTTGTCATATTTCAACTATAATTAAATATCTTTATTTAATTATTCATTTAACCCCCTTTTATTTATAATTAAATATTTATTATTTAATTATTCAATTTATTCCACCGTTTCAATAGTCAAATTAAATAAATTATCTTTATTTATTTAATTAAAGTCTCTTATTTTTGAATATTGAATTAAATTAACATTTAATTTATATTTTAATTATTTATGTCACATTCTTCTATCAATCAGTTGACTAATCATTCACTCACCTTTTGACTCGAGATCTATTTTTAGTTCTCGAGTTATCTTTGGATTCAACATTTGGTTGTCTCTGCGAGAAGACTCTTCATCACAACTAGTCGATTAACTAGTTCTAACTCCTGTTTGCATTCAAATGCATTATTCTTCGAGTTCTAACTTTGTCTTTGACATACAAAGTCTATTTCTTATGTTTTCGAAGACTCTTAACTGAAGATGAAGATCTTGAACTCTTGTTCTTCCTGTTTTCAAATAGTCTTGACACAAGATTAAGTTCTCGTTCTAACTTAATCTTTATCATGCAGTCTTTTCTGACTCATGTTCTAACTCACGTTCTAACTGAGACAAAACTCACATCGCATGAAATTCATCAATCTTGTCCGTCGATCTCTCTTTCAATCTGAGTCGATTGTTCGAAAACCCAAAATCTATAAAATGGCCAGTCATTATCATTATTCCTCCTCCCGAAATCATACATTTTTGAGAAAAAACTTATCTTCAATATTTTGCTTAGACATTGGATGAAGTTATGCTTGCATCAAACACAAAAATCTGAGGGCAAGAATACTGAAACAACAAAATGGAGAAGAGCAATCGAGATAATTCGAAGGAGTGAACGCATATTTGGTGAGAGCTTTCCAATTAATTTGTTTAGTTTATTATGTTTACTTATTCATTTTTTGTTGTTTGATTTAGATTAATATTGTTTAGATTAGGATTAACATTGTTTATTCTAGTTGCAAATATCATCGTCGCAGATTTTATTCTATGTTACATTTGGTGAACCCGACGTGAACACGCTTCAAATTCGCACATCATCTTTTTGTCTTTCCATTTTTCCCTTTTTTTTTTTTTGCTTTTTGCAAGTTATCGTACAACACACCACATCTATTCAGAAAAATGATGCATTTGTATCCACGAGCTGCATCTGCTAAAAACAACGACGCATCTATCAGTCTGCACCGCATCCGCAAAACTCTGAACCACATCCGCCTATCAACAATTCCTGAACCACATCCACCTATCAACATCGAGCCGCATATGTGACTTGAAACGCTACATCTGCCTGGTAATCATTTTTTTCACTTTTTAGTCATTTTCGTAAATTCATATTTTCATTTTCGCTGTATAGGTTATTTTGATTTTCGCTAATGTTTGGTTACAGTCGTGTTAAGGTGGATTAACTTAGTGTTTGCAGGACGAAGCATAGAAGACCATAAAAGCACAAACCATTATTTTCTACAGGATGAAAGTCAAAGACACCAAAAAAAAACTACTAATCATTTTTGCATGCAGGACCTAATGCCTTTGTCTTTATTTATTTAGCAAGCTTTCTATTTGGTAGATAGATAACTGTTATTTGGAATAAAAAGAATCATTATTTGCCTTGTTTGGTGTGAAAGTACATTTTTGTAACCCTTCATGATTCAGTATATCAGAGTATCCTCTCCCCTTGCGTAGTCATGCAATCCTGGGTGTAAGAGAAATGGTTACTGACTCTAGAACTTGGGCTTGTCTTAGTGGGAAAAAGTACTCACCCCAAGACGACTCAGACCTGTAGCATGCTAGACGCCAAGCGACTTCCAGCTGGTATATAAAAGTGGATTCTTGGGGAAAGCCCAAGAATCACGCACACTATTCCGACGAGATGGACAGAAATGGACTCTCGCCAATGTTGAATAGTGCCCCATAAACGAAATGCCCTTACTAAACACCTTGTTGTAGATTTACAAAAATCCTACCTATTTGCTGGCGCAACAGGGTCAGCCCTATGAAGCCGTCTTACATTCTTACGGTTTATGTGTGGAGATGAGATGTATGCCATGAGAGTTTCATGGGTATAGTAGCTTGGCTGCCCCATATAAGTGAGTGTCATGGAGGGGAGCTAGTGGGGTTAAGCTCCTAGTCATCCGCCATAAATATGCGTAGCTAGAGAAATCCAAGTAAGAACTCAACAAGTATTGTTCAAAAAGCCTAGGTTATGAATGTTTTCGAGTCTTAACAGTTATATCATCACAAAATGAAAATACATTGATTGCTATGTTTGTTTTTACTGTATTCGTCAAAAATCTTGATCAACAAACGAAGTTAGTCAAAACAACTTTCAAAAAAATTCAACTATCAAAAAGTGAGTTGCAATGGTCAGTTTTAAAACCGCATCTATCTTAGCGAGTTGCATTTGTTAGGGGAAAAGCCACATATGTCTGTCAAAAAAGTCTATTTTAATAGTCTGGATATTACGAGCCACAATTGTCATATTTTGAGTCGCATCTATACATGCAAGTCGCAACTGTCAAATTTTGAGTCACATGTGTGCATGCAAGCCGCATCTGTCAATTTTCAAGCCGCAAGTGACTATCAGAAAATTTAGGTTTAGAGTCCTATTTATCACCGCATGCGTATTGAAAAACCGCATTTGTCAGAAAACCGCGTGCATATTGCAAACCGCATCTGTCAAAAAGTCCAAACTCTATCAGTGTCTGAAATGAGGTTTTAGTTGAATCACCGCATGCATAATTGTAAACCGCATCTGTCAAAAAGTGAACCACAATTGTTAGGTGAACCACATTTGACTGTCAACAGAAAACTTTGAAAATCGCAAACTAAGCCCGAAACATCACTGTCATTCTCGCTTCTGGTTCTTAAGATCAACCTTGGACAAAAACCAGAAATTTTGCTCAAAACCTTGCATTATTAGGTGTCATATACATCTTAGTCACAGTCCACATCTTAGTCATAGTCATCCTAAGCTGCATGCATATAGATACTTCCTAGGAAATTACATATAGTCGAATAGAACAACTTTCCACGTCATTGGATACGTTCATGTTCCGATTTGTCCTCATCATTGAACCTAGTCACTTTAGTCCTATTTAGTGAATCTTTTCAGCTCAACAGTCTAGTTTGGAAAATTCACCTTGTCAACTGTCCTTGTCCTACAATCAGATTCCTTGGTTAAACACAAATCTTTGCATGCATTTATTCCATAGGTGGTAGGTTATACCCGTCTTAGACTCATTTATCATCATAGTCTACTCCAGATTTTGCATATTGTCCATCCTACCATATGTCATCTTAGTAAACATCATTTTAAGAAATCACTTTAGCAACATCCTTTATTGTCAAATTTTTAAAAAAAACATAGAAATAGATCATATCAGTTTTTAGACATAGTCTGCATTACCCCATTTTGAGCAACTTTTCATGGTCGAAACAAGGTCTCAAAAGAAACAAAAATAAATGTCAGACCCCAACGAATTCATCAATCCATTCAGAAATCAACCATCGGGAAGTGAGAGACCACACAAACCTTTGCTAGAAAAACACGTCACTAGAGACACACATGGACAAATTTATATAGAAGACATAGACGCCATTGTACAAGACCCTGAGTTTGCATCCTTTATGGATGAGTGTTTGGCAAATGATCCCTAATGATATCTAGCAAAGTTGCTAGTAGAAGGTGCCACACTACCACCAGGATTTGATATTCATACTTTGAAAACACAGTCTACTCAACCAACGCAAACTGCGACGTCAAGTGTTTCTATTCCCCAAATTACCGCAACAATTCCAACTGGCATACCAACTCAAACATCGTCAATTGTAAACACAACCCCTTTCAACATAACACAAGGTTTACAATTTACTGTGGGGGCAACTTCCTCCAACCCCTTTGGCACCAACATGACTGGTAAGAGATCCAAAGTTGGCAGGAATATTCCTATACCAAATCAGACCATTCAGACAGGAAATATTCCTATACCATATTAGAACATTCAGACAGGAAATATTCCCATACCAAATTAGACCATTCAAACAGGAAATATTCCTATACCAAATCAAAGCATTCAGACAGGAAATATTCCTATACCAAATCAAAACATTCAGACAGGATATATTCCTATACCAAATCATAACATTCTAATGGGATATATTCCCTCGCCAAATCATAACCCATCACAAAACATGACATATCAGAACACCTACATTGATCCAAACAACGCAAACACCATGTCCTTGACACAAGTAGATGTCCTCCAAAACCAAATGCAAACTCTTCAACAACAAATGGACAACATGTCTATGTCAGACAAACGAACTATCTCAGTGCAAGACCTATGTCCATGTCCATTTGACAAAGCACTTTATATGACACCTTTCCCCCATGGATACATTATACTGATTTTTCCTAAGTATAATGGGAGGAAGAATCCTTTGGAACACATTAGAGAATTCTCAACGACATGCATGGACATATCGTATGACCCCACATACTTAATGAGACTATTTCCGGGAACCCTTATTGGGATAGGACTGGAATGGTTTTCTAAATTACCATATGGTATACGATCCTGGGGTGAATTAGCTGAGAAGTTTGTCAAACACTTTGCCTTTAACATAGACAACGAAATAACCATAGCTACCTTGTGTCACACAACACAAGAAGACGACGAAACTTTCACCACTGTCTTTCAGAGATGGAGAATTCTAGCTAGCAGATGTCCAACTGAAATACCAAAAAAATAAAAGGTCATGATATTCCTAGAAAACATCAATCCAAAACTGCGAAGTGACTTAAGGGTACACTGTTGTACTTCATTCGTAGACTTGGTACAAAAGGGCATCATCCTTGAAAAAGGCCTTATAGACAAAGGCGAAATAAAAGTACCAGGCAGAAATCCAGTGGTTCAACATCAAAACACACCTAATGATAGGAATAAATTCTGGCCTAGAAACAAAAATGTTACAAATGATGGCATTTTTGATGCTAAAAACATACATACGAGACCAGTTATCACACTTAGAGGTTACAAATCCAATCAAGACATGACAAATAGTCCAGATCAAACAACCAATTATGTCCAAAATTCGTAGCAACAACGACCTCAAAGAAGATTTCCTACTTATGAATTTACTCCTTTAGGACAACCAATTGAGACAATTTTCAAAGAGTTGGTTAAACATAATCTCATTAAACCTTTGGAACCAAGAGACTATGATCCTGGATAGTTCAAACCTTCATGGTGGGACGATAACGCTTTTTGTGACTATCATCAAACAAAAGGACACAACCTACAACAATGTCGCCAACTAAAGAATATTATACAAGACTTTGTTGAAAAAGGAACCATAGAGGTTAATGGGCAAAAAAATACCAAGAACAGTGATCATAAGGTCTTCACGGACCTATTACATGACCACACAAAAGGAAAAGCCTCCAGTTCGGAAACCAAGAATTCTCCGTCAGCCAATTACGCAAACACCAAGTATGACTATGGAAAAGGAAAGACCATATATAGCCTCTGAGCTGCAAATGAACATGTCAATACCATTATCATTAAGAAGCATCTAGAATGTGTTGTGAACACACGCAAAACTAAGATAACTATTCCAGGTCCTTCTTTTGAGCCACCTTCGTAGACTTCCAAGTCTAAGTACAATCTCCTTGATCAACTGAGCAAAACCCCCGTACATATATCCATCTTGGAATTGTTGACTTTATCACTTGAGCATCAAGCCATTCTTGACAAAGCTTTACAGAACACGACTGTTCCTATAGACTTAGATGTCAATTGTTTTGAAGAAATGGTGGGATATTTAACCAACTCGCATCATGCCACATTTTCCCAACAAGATTACTCAACCGAAAAGTCTGATCATAATGACCCCTTACATCTTGAAGTCCTAGTCCATCAAACCAAAGTTAGACAAGTCTTGGTAGATGGAGGAGCAAGTTTGAACCTGTGTACCTTAAAATTGGTTAAGGCATTAGGATTCTCAGAAGACTGCGTAGACACCTCTAAGAGTATAGTCATCAAGGCTTACAACGACGAGGAAAGATCATCCAAAGGAGTTGTCACACTCCCTATCAAAATTGGCCCAACAATCATGAACACCAGCTTCCAAGTCTTGGATCTCACTCTTCCATACAACTTGTTGTTAGGTAGACCTTGGATACACGCAATGAAAGTTGTACCTTCAACATATCACCAATGTCTTAAATTCCCGTATAATGGCACCGAGATCACGATTGATAGTGATCCAAATCCTTTTGAATATTGTACAAGGCTAAGGGAAACTCCACAATGACAGGTACTAGTTAACCAAGAAGCTTCATCATCCACTTTATCCCTATACATTGACCCTTCACATCTTACTAATTCCATTTCATTCAAACCACCATCATCCACTCCTAAGGTCGAGATCCAAGATAAGGGTTGTGGAGAATATTTCATAAAGGAATCGTACTGTGTCAGTCAACTAGTTCCGCCTAAGGCATATGGCTTACCCATGGTAGATAGAAGATAGTTAGTAGTCACATTTCATGTTCCCCATACAATGACATTGACCAAATGGGGAGAGTTAAGTGAAGAAATTGTGGATCAAGATGATATTAACTCCTGGTTGTATCAAGAAGACAATACATACCCCTCATCGTCTATTCAAATAGCTAAGGGCCAATATGGAAAAGGCTTTAAGATAATGCAAAATGAAGGCTATGACGGGCATAGTGGGTTAGGAATACATCAAAATGGAAGGACGGAACTGATCACTGTCTCACCACGACCAAATACCTAGGGCTAGGGTTTCAATCGCTTAGAATTGGGTTTCCTAGTACTTCATCACCATTTCAAGAGGAAGTGAGTGCTTGCACAGACATCGAGATATCTCATGAATCACTTCCCCCAGTTTACGACAAACCCCTAGTTTACGATGAATCTCCCGACTCAAGCGATTGTGAGTGGGATTCCCTTTCCTCTACCAGTACCATGAACATAGATGCTCTATTTGGAGAATTGGAACTTGTACCAAAACCATCTAGTCCGCGTCATAGGAAACACTTGTCCAAAGAAGAATGGCAAAATAACTATTATTGGGAAACCCTTGATCATGCATCTTGGGCACCTGACTAATGATTTAGCCCTTCCAATAGTCCCACATCAGATTTTACCTACCCCTAGAAAGAAGAACAAGAAGGAGTTAGTCCAAAACTTCTGTGACCATGTCAACCATTCTATATTCACCTTGTCGGCTTCCACCTTTGCTAACTCTGATGATGACATGCCCCTTATATATCTTGAACTTATCGACTGGGATCAACAAGGTACACCCATCATAGACACATTTGAGAATGACGAAGCAATTGCTGAGTTCATGGGACTCTGAGAAGGCACACCAAGAGGGGATCATAAAGCTAGTTTTACCATAGACTTGGACGACAAAGCATATTTTGGGGAGTTTATTTACACCTCTAGTCGCAAAAATGAGAATAAAAAGAAAAAAGACAATGAAAAGAAAAATGATGAGTCCCTAGGTGAAAATCGAAAGGCGCCTTTGGACAAAGAAACAATCAAAATAAAGGACGTATCCGAGGGTGAAAACCTCTTAGAGGCACCCAAGGATAGAGGTTTAAATATTCTCCCCGTTGAATAGGAAAAGTCACCGATGCTAGTAGAAGAGTATGTTGAAGTCAACATAGGTACAAAAGAGAATCCTCAGATGGTATATTTTGTAGCTTCCTTAACAGAGACAGAAAAACCCGAGTTTAAGGACTTCTTCAAAAAGAGAGATAAACTTTGCATGGTCGTATGCGGACATGCCTGGGCTGGATTCAGACCTAACATTGCATCATCTACCACTACAGCCAAGTATTAAGCTAGTCAAACAGAAGTTAAGGAAAATGCATCCGCAAATTGCTCTATTGGTCAAGACAGAACTTAAGAAACTCTTGGATGTAGGATTCATAAGGACGATAGACTATGCAAACTAGATATCAAATCTTGTGCCAGTGACTAAACCAACTGGGGGCATCCACATTTGCACAGACTTTAGAGACATCAACAAGGCATGTCCTAAGGATGACTTCCCTTTGCCGGACATCGACATGATAGTAGATCTTACAGCAGGATACGAGATGCTATCCCTCATGGATGGTTTCTCTGGATATAACCAAATCAAAATAGCAGCTGAAGACCAACACAAGACAACTTTCACGTGTCCATGGGGCACATACTGTTGGAATGTTATGCCTTTTGGCCTGAAGAACTTGGGAGCTACCTATGAACGAGCAATGACTATGATATTCCATGACTTTATACATACTCTCATGGAAGATTATGTAGATGACATTATAGCTAAATCAGGAACAAGGGGAGATCATTTGAAGGTACTAGACAAGATATTCCAACGGCTAGAGAATTACAATGTCAAGATGAATCCAAAGAAATGTGTCTTTGGAGTGAAATCAGGGAAACTTCTAGGGTATATCATCTTCAAAAGAGGCATTGAAGTAGATCCATAGAAGGTAAGAACTATCATAG
Organism: Sequoiadendron giganteum; assembly: GCA_007115665.2. NCBI lineage: Eukaryota > Viridiplantae > Streptophyta > Pinopsida > Cupressales > Cupressaceae > Sequoiadendron > Sequoiadendron giganteum. The sequence goes on along the minus strand of CM021107.1, from coordinate 98,732,006 downwards.
AAATGTCTCCTCCAGTCACCATTGGTCAACTCAGAACCTTACAGGGAAGATTACAGTCCATTAGGCGTTTCATTGTACAATTGGCAGATAAAATGCACCCATTTCAACATTTACTCAAGAAAAGAGTACCATTTGTGTGGACACCTAAATCTCAGGACGCTTTCCAACAAATCAAGGACTATTTTCTCACTCCACCAGTCTTAATGCCACCTACAGATGGGAAACCATTGATACTATACATTTCAGCAACTCAGTCGACATTAGGAGCTCTTCTCGCACAAAACGATGATGAAGGTCATGAGAGAGCAGTCTTCTACATCAGTCGTACCCTAGTGGGATATGAATTGAATTACAACAACATAGAATGTGTGTGTCTTGCGGTAGTCTTTGCTACCCAAAAACTTTGACACTATATGCTCAATCGCCAAACAATGTTGGTTGCAAAGATAGATCCCCTCAAATATCTCCTAAGTAAGGCAACATTAACAGGCTGATTGGCTAAATGGGTTATGATACTTAGTGAGTAGGACATCTAATATGTCAAGAGGAAGGCTATAAAAGGACAGGTGATTGCAGATCAGTTAGCTGATGCACCTATGAAGGTAGACCATCCTTTAGTGGTAGATTTTCTTGATGAATTTCTCTTCAACATTGACATTAAAACCCAATGGAAACTATACTTTGATGGGTCACATACAAATCATGGTTCAGGAGTAGGTATCCTATTTGTTACACCTCAAGGTGATACCATTCCTAAATCATTTAGGATTTCTTTCCCTTGTACCACCAACATATCAGAGTATGAAGCCTTAGTGACAGGATTAAAAATGGCAGCACAATGGAAGATTAAGAGTCTACATGTTTTTGGTGATTCTCAACTAGTAATCCAACAAGTAAATAATGATTATGAGACTAAGGATGAGAAGCTTGCCCCTCACAAGTGCATGGCTGATAGTTTTAAGCAGTACTTCAATGACATTACTTTTCAACAAATACCACGTATTCAAAATAGGGTTGCAGATGCTATGGCAACTGTGGGTTCCTTATTGGATATTCTGAGTAACGTGCCTAAGTTTGAGTTTCTGGTTGAATAGTTGTTGGTCCCCGCCTATGATGTCCCCGATACTGCAATGGCGTGTACCATTTTTGGTCCTACTTCCCCTTGGTATAAAGACATATTTGACTATCTAACTGACCAAACCTTACCTCTAGACTTTTCCAATAACCAACGCTGAACCTTCATCCGTAAGTTAGCTAAGTACACCATCATCGGAGATATGCTGTATAGACGTACCTTAGATAATGCCCTAATGAGATGTCTCAATGTTGAAGAAGCACAAACAACTTTGCGGGCGGTGCACGAGGGTATATGCAGATCCCATTCGAGTGGTCCTACTATAGCCCATAAGATATTGAGACTAGGTTATTATTGGCCTACAATGGAGAAAGACTCATATATCTTTGTAAATAAATGTAGATAGTGTCAGATACATGGAGATTTGATAAGAGCACCAGCATAGGAGCTTCATCCGATTACATCACTGTGGCCCTTTTCCCAATGGGGACTTGACCTCATAAGTAAGATACACCCTCCATCATCCAATGACCATAAATTCATCATAACCGCCACCAAATACTTCACCAAATGGATTGAAGCTATTCCCATGACCTACATCACCGACACACAAATATCTAAGTTTATCCTAAACTATATCATTTGTCAGTATGGTGTACTCCAATCCATAATCACAGACAATGGCCGCCGATTCAAGAACCAAGAAGTATGCCATTTATGTGAAGAGTTCCATATCAAACATCATTTTTCCACCCCATATTACCCACAAGGTAATGGCCAAGCCGAGGCATCTAATAAAACCATTGTTAGAATCTTGAAGAAGACTGTCAATGACGCTGGTCATGACTGGCACCTACAGTTGAATCCTGCCTTATAGGCTTACCACACAAGCATCCGTACTCCCACTGGCGCCACTCCATATTCCCTAGTATTCGGATCCGAAGCTATCTTACATATTGAGGTTGAAATACCTTCCCTGAGGGTATCCTTGAAGGGTCACATTGACGATGAAGAATACCATGTATCTAGATTACAAGAGGTAGAATTACTGGATGAACGAAGACAAAAAGCACTAGACCATTTGCAAGCATATTAGAATCATGTTCGTCGAAGCTATAATAGGAAAGTTCTCAATAGACACTTTGACATTGGTGACTTGGTTTTAATGGAGAATCCTAAGAATCAAGCTGAACGAGAAAAACTAGGTAAGTTTGAACCTAACTGGTTAGGGCCCTATATAGTCACATAAGTTTTTGGATAAGGGGCCTACCAACTGTCTACTCCTGAAGGAGAGCCACTTTTGTCACCTATCAACAACCTGCATTTGAAAAGGTTCTATGCGTAGCTTCTGAGAATCTGTGTCTTAATCTAGAAAATAGAAAAAAAATGAAAAAAAAAGGTTACCTTGATGAAAACCTGGCAAATAGGCATCTTTGTAACACCAAAAAAATTGAAAAATCTACAAAATAGTAAAGAGAAATAATCCGTCCAATAGTGAAAACTGCTTCGGTGGCGCTATGGATAAGTACCACGGTGAAAACCTAGCAAACAGACACTATGTGTAGTCAAGCCTGCTCTTTCGTCTACCATCATTCCAATCAAACTTTTTCATCATCCATCATAATAAATGGTCGTCTTATCCATTGCTTGGAATGATTGACATCTAACATCCATTTCGTCACATTCCCCACTCCATCTTGCAAGTCTTATTCCTGACTGGGGGAAAATCCTTGTTCTGTGCCCTGACACCTTGTACATAACATTACACCATTGAAAATGTCCCGAAAAATCCCAAAAACAGTAGAAAAACTTCAAAAATCCAAAAAAATCAAAACATGTCAGAAAATCCCAAAAACAACGTTAGTCGTGTCAAGTCAGTCGTAGACATAGTCAAACTACATTGCCCTTGTGACTGGGATGTAGGCAAGGGCATCAATCGATGTGCCCCTAAGGCATTAGGTCTATTAGTCTAGGTTTGTCATGTATCACACACATTTAAATCACTACTCTTTGTACATTCAAAGTCATTGGTCATGTCGAACTATGAGGTCTTTGCGTGTACAACGTAGGCAAGGTCAATCAATCGATGAGCCCCCGAGACCGCACTAGGTCAGTCCAATAGGGTTTATCACAATTCACTATCACACACATTGCATATCATTCACTTAGATGCATGTCTTTAGCCAAGTTAGGTCAGTACTTTAGGGTATCATCTCATGTCATACATTGTCTACACACACTTGTGATCAATCAAGGAATCAACACAAGTCATGCATCAACAAGGAAAAACATCTCAAAACTGTCATGAAGTCAATATCAAACACATTGTCAAAACGATCAACCTATGTCTTAGCAAGATATGTCTTTCTTGTCAACAGATGTCATCCAATTGTCATAGTCTCATGTAGCTTGTCGCATCAACGTCATCCGGCTCCAACGTCTTAAATGAAACGTATCTTTCTGAAACTAGGCTTTGTCATGCCTTATACAAAAGTCACCAAGTCAAAACTAGACTCAACCTCTTATTGCGGTATGTGTCATCCATCACATTATGCTATGTCAAACATCAAACAATCACACAATCCCACAAGATCAAGTTTTGGTGAATACTTTTATTTGGCTTTATGACTTTATATCTTACTTTGTCTTATCTTTTTATCGATTTGTGAATTAAGTTCAGTTACTAGCTTTCTCAAGGATGTCCTTTGAAGGATTTAGAGAAGCAAGGATGTCTCGGGACTCTTTTCCTTTGGCCGTTATCTGTCAACTATCTTTTTAAACATTGGTTTTTGAGTCATGTTACTAGTTTCCTCAAGGATGTCCTATCAAGGATTTAGAGGAGCAATGACGTCTCATGACCCATCTTTTATTTATTTGTTGTCTGTGGTTTTTCAAGACAACGACGACTGGGGAAATCTTGTCCTTAGTACGAGTTAAGACACTCCTTGTCTATGACTGTCTTTTTTTCATAGATGGATGAATTTATACACTATGGTCTATCTTATATCATGGTGTGTACTATCCATTTGTGTCATGTCCCACCCAATGATGATAACAAGTAAGCATAGCATATTTTGCAATATATCAAAGATTATATGTTTTTCTCAATCAATCAACCTTCATTATTTCTTACTAACATTCTGAATTCATTCATGCTAACATTTCTCTTCGACATATTGATAAAGTCCTATGACACAACACAAAAAAATTAGGTCATTTGCATATGCATACATTCTATAAGCATTTCATATAGTTACATTGCATTTTACATATTATGACATTAACATTTTCATTGCATATCTACAAAATCATGACATAATAGGCATTTCATCATCATAAGATACATAAATGTAAACATTGCATGTACATATCACCATCACATATAAATAAGCATCATATAGAACATTACATCCATTCTCAAATAGAATCATCATAAATTGTATAAACTCACAACATGTGGAAACATACATCATCTAGGAAAGATAATCATATAGAAGTAATGCATCATCCATAAAATAGAACTACATATCATATAGAAGCTGCCAAAATCATATATATATATCGCTCAAAATAATGTGTCACAATACAATGTCCGAATGTATCCATAAATAAAACACGAACTCGCAGGCTCTCTGATCAAAATACAATGCCTACATATGTAACAGTATCATCGTGTCCCACTGCCACTACTGTCACATGGTGAAGGTGGTGGGAGAAGCCTCGAAGGTGCTCTCTGTGAGGTGGAAGGCCTCTCATACGGACTTGCCCTCAATGGTCCTATCACACCCTCTGTACTTTGTGTCCTCGTCTGACTCCTACCCTGTGATCTCTGCTTGCGAATCTTTGAAAATCTAGGAGCTCATCTCTCTACTAGCACCACTACCTCATATAAATCCCTGTAATAGGTAGCTCTCTCAACTGATCTGACTAACTCCCATACCATGCCATCAGATGAAGACCCACTGCAAAGGCATCTGACCTTTGTAAACTGTTGCTCTATCTGCTGTCTCTGAGCTATGGCTTGATCCCTCTCCATGAGTGCACTATCTCTCTCCATATGGGCACTGTCTGTATCTATCCGCATAACATCCAACTCTGCATGAGCATTGTCTCTCTCTCTATCCTTATGGCATCAAACTCTGCTATCATTAGTCTCAGTCTCTCCTCCAAGGCCTCCCTATCACCATCCCTAGGGGCATCATCCTCCTGTCTCCCCTCCACAATCCGATCCCTGAGCTCTCTCTCCTGCTCCTCCATCGGTGCCTCCTCCTCAACATCATCCTTCCCATATCCTGCCAGAATACCTAGAGGGTCTATATCCATATCCATATCCACATCCTCTGCTCGCTCCTCTACAATTGCCTCCTCGACAACATGCTCATCTCGGCCCTATACATCAGCTCCACCTCCGATGTCCAACATCGGTACATCCTCTACCACTGCCTCTCGAATAGGTGAAAGTCCACCTACCCAACCCCCTCTTTGTCCTCTCCATCCTCACCTACCACCTCTACCATCATCACCCCTCCCTCCAACTCTACCAACTCTGGCACCTCCACCTCTCTGTCATCCTCTCGGTCTTGTGCCTCGTCTCTCAACTGGTGTCAGCTGGTCCGGATCTATGTAAGGAACAAGATGATACTCTGCCCACCATGCGTCATATGCAACTGTCGTCCCTAGGTCTGCTGCTCCATCTCTCCATCCCCACTATACTGGCTGTAATGCCTGTATCTCTACCTCTACGGTAGCCACAGGAATCATGGGCCCCCAATACGGAACCTCTCTAGATGAACGAGCAAACTTTTCTCTACTTCGAGGCTCATCCTGAACCTCACCGAACTGTCTCAAAACTCTATCTGGAAAGTGTCTCTCAATGATGTGCACACTCAAAACAGTCCTCCCAATTAGGTATTGTGTCTATCTGCAAAACAACAAATGTCTATCCTCATCAGACCACTCCTCACAATCCATGTATAGTCTCCAAGTGAACTGATATAAAATGTCGAGTGCATGTCTCCAATATCCAGTGTCTCCCACATGGATCTGAGTGATGTGTCCCGTGTACCGGAACACATATGAAGATCTATCTCGTCGCTCTATGGTAACTGGAGGATGAAACACAACTATCCTCTCCCAATCCCACACCATCAGCAGAGTGGTCCCATAACTGAGTGACTGTGCGTCTCTATATGCAATATCATGTAAGTGGAAATATAACATCCCTAATAGACATGGACCCCAAGCATACATGGTCTCTCTCTCTAGCATACCAACCAACATCTCACCCCATCCAACTAGAAAACCATGACCCCATCGACCTAGTAAAACTATTCCCCCTATCAGTGTACATAATATGCAATCAATCCTATCGTATCTATCCGCCAACACCGGCCATCTGATCTCATAATGCTTGATGCCGAGCCTACTAATATCGTCCACCTGATAAAATATCGCTAGCTCGGTCAATTCGTGCTGGGTATTGTACATCACCCGCTCTCCTCTAATCGGTAGTCTAAGTATCTTGAATACATCCTCCAATATGACAGTCGCCTCCCCAGTCAGCAAATGAAATGAAGATGTCTCGGAGTGCCATCGCTCACACAACGCAGTAAGCATCCCCTTGTTCGCCCGAATGGTGGGCATCGAAAGATAGTGACGTAGACCAAGTATCCACAAGAGTCATATCTCTACACTACTCAAATGATCTCTCAGATTGAATGTGTTAGGACGTGTCTCTTGCGTATATATAGGATCTAATACAACCTGCATTTCAACCAACGTGTCAAAAAAATTCAAGTTTTTCTTAGAAAAAAAATTCAAAAAATTTTACCAGCCAAATGCGGCTCACTTTAACAAATGTGGTGCATTATTACAAATGCGTTGCACAACAACTCATTTGCATCACATATTACATATGTGTTGCACATTTCTCACACTAGTTTCTACCTACTGCAAATGCGATGCATTTCCTATCCTGTCTACCTACTACATATGCGTTTCACTAATGCACATGTTCACTACCCTACATGCGTTTATCCCTAATGCAGATGCGTTCCATAACTACATATGTGATGCATTATAATGAAAATGCGTTTATTCCCTAAAATGCCTAACCTAGCCTAGGCGTGTTTTAGCACATGCATCGTTTCGCAGTCAAATGTGACAAATAAGACGACATATGCGTTGATCCCGAAAGACCACATATGCTAATTAAATTTTAAAGGCCTAGAAATATGTGCAAAAATAACTTTCAAGAGTTTGTTTTTGGGTACATACCGGTGGTCCTGCATTGGCTGGCCGTCTGAAGGTTTGGATCCGATATCCTTGATGCACAGCTTAGGGAATGGGTGCCATCTTTGTCCGCTAGTCAAAGCAAATTATCAGTTTTCCAAACTCCTCCGGGTGTAAATGAATTGGTTTTCAACCTAATTCTTATTTATAGCCAGGGTTTGGGTGGCATTTCTTCTGCCCTAGTCTATTGGCCACTTAACCTTTCAACTTCAAATGACCCGTACACGTCCGTATCACATCCAATTTCAATTTTGTCAACTCCATAGCATCTCTAACTGTCAAATTGACTTATCGGGAACATTTCCTGATTTTTTTGAAATTTTTCAAAAAATGTCAATTTTCTCAAGGGGGCATACCTTAACCTGTTTCATGCTGGGGCACGATCGGGGCATATTTTTTTTGACACAACGTTGTAACGACATTGTATCAAAGAGGGGCAAACTGTAGACATCGAAAATTGGTCTAGGCCTGCGAACACCACATTCGACATAATTTTCTAATATCCATGGTCGTGATTAAATAATTTTAATTATTTAATTACCTTTTCTAACATATATTTCCTCTATTAATTAAACACCCATTTTTAATTAATTCATTAATTCATTATGACCCTTTATTCAACCTTGATTAATTAAATGAATTATATTTATTTAATTATGTCGCTAACTAATTGATTCTTCCTTCTTAAATAAATATTTATTATTTAATTACCCCCTTTGTCATATTTCAACTATAATTAAATATCTTTATTTAATTATTCATTTAATCCCCTTTATCTATAATTAAATATTTATTATTTAATTATTCAATTTATTCCACCTTTTCAATAGTCAAATTAAATAAATTATCTTTATTTATTTAATTAAAGTCTTTTATTTTCGAATGTTGAATTAAATTAACATTTAATTCATATTTTAATTATTTATGTCACATTCTTCTATCAATCAGTTAACTAATCATTCACCCACCTTCTGATTCGAGATCTATTTTTAGTTCTCCAGTTATCTTTGGATTCAACATTTGGTTGTCTCTGTGAGAAGACTCTCCATCACAACTAGTCGATTTACTAGTTTTAACTCTTGTTTGCATTCAAATGAATTATTCTTTGAGTTCTAACTTTGTCTTTGACATACAAAGTCTATTTCTTTTGTTTTCGAAAACTCTTAACTGAAGATTAAGATCTTGAACTCTTGTTCTTCCTATTTTCAAACAGTCTTGACACAAGATTAAGTTCTTGTTCTAACTTAGTCTTTATCCTACAGTCTTTTCTGACTCATGTTCTAACTGAGACAAAACTCACATCGCATGACATTCATCAATCTCATCCGTCGATCTCTCTTTCAATTTGAGCTGATCGTTTGAAAAACCAAAATCTATAAAATGGTCTGTCATTATCATCATTCCTCCTCCCGAAATCATACACTTTTGAGAAGAAACTTATCTTCGATATTTTTCTTAGACATTCGACGAAGCTATGCTTGCATCAAACACAAAAATCTGAGGGCAAGAATACTGAAACAACAAAATGGAGAAGAGAAATCGAGATAATTCGAAGGAGTGAACACATATTTGGTGAGAGCTTTCCAGTTAATTTGTTTAGTTTATTATGTTTACTTATTCGTTCTTTGTTGTTTGATTTAGATTAATATTGTTTAGATTAGGATTAACATTGTTTATTCTAGTTGTAGATATCATCATCACAAATTTTATTCTGTTACAGATTTAACTGCTAATGCTTTGCATCAACTGTTAGTGCCTTGCACCAACAATCCTTCTCTTACTATCAATCAAATTCTTCTTACCAAATCCCATCTGCACACCTAAAATCACAATCACCTGCTCAAAGCATTTTAACCATTTCTTTGAAATAGAACGATGAACAAACAAAAAGTTCTCATGAAATTTGAGATGATAAACTCAAAGACACTTTGTATTATTGAATTTACATGACTACAAGTGTACAAATATGGAGAGAATCTGAAGACATTCATGAATGTGGAAACACCTTCATGATGTTAATTGCGTAAACTGGTTGTATTTACTCATGAATTCTGAATATTACAGCTTACAGACTCAAGAAATAACTCAGAATTTTCAATTCTCTATCTACCCAACCCAATACAAAAACTCATAACCTTTTTACAAATGAGAGAATAAGAGAAGATATAGAAGAAGAGAAGCAAGTAGGAGCATCCCTAAATTCAATCTGGAAATTCCATCTGGAAGCTTCATTCATCGTTGATCAAACTGAAAAGAATATCTCCTCTTCCTTCCTTTGCAACAACAAACATATTCTCTCAAAACTGCCTCTACTCATCATTTCCTTGTAACAGAAAATCAACCCATGTGGAGAATCTCATTAAAAGATATTTTTGAACTCGCATCGGTGTCCTTATTTTCATACTCATCATATAGTGCATCATCACAATAAATTTTTTGTTTGTCTTCATCCATATTATCATCATCATGATCAACTAGTTCATCATTGGAAAGAGAATCAGAGTCACTTGCATCATAACTTGCATCTTAAAGGTCATCATTACTATCAAAGTCAATAGGGACTACACACAACAACTGAGAATTGTCCTCATGTGCACATTTCTGATATCCTGTGGTCAATAGCTCTGAAATTTGTTCATAACTCAATAGATCACTATTTTGATCTATTGTTTCAACCACTTCCTCTCCTTTACCTTCACTTGAATTGAATGCATTATCAAATTGTAAATCAAGACATATCAAGGTATTATCATCTTCAAACTCTCAGAACTCAATAGGCTAATCATAAGCTGGATCTCCCCAATCATAGGTAGTGGAATTGGTGACAACATTATCAAAAGAATGGTCATGACTAGTCATAGTGAATAAACGTTCCACTTATCCCTTCTTACTTTTTTCTGGGTTGTCATAACAACAATCCACATCACTTTACATTTCAACATCAGATTGGGTGTCATCACTGAACTTGTCACTTGCATCCTCTTGAGGATAAACACAAATATCTTCACTGTCACTGTCAGACTCAAAACCATCAATGGTTTTCTCATTGTAGCTGCTTGTGGCTTGTCTTTCAAACTAAAAATCATCACATACCTCTTCATTTGCAGCTGACACACTGATGTTCTCAAGAGCATTTCCTAAATCAACAAACTCCCTTGTCTCATTATGAAGACTTGTGTCAAAACTACACTCAACACTTGTAGGATTGACTTGATCAATTCTATGATCATATTGCTGATCATATATCTCTTCTTCAAAGAGTAAATCCAACTCATTCTTCTTCAGGTTCTTGGCTCAGAAGACTCAGCTATTGATTTGCAATTGGGCACATTTCTTTTGTAATTTGTTCATTAACCACTTTCTCATCATCAGATGATGCATTCTTCTCATCTTTTACCTTCTCAAGTATGCACTTGTTTGAAAACATCTTATCATTTGCATTCACACAACTACTGATTCCATCAACATTTTTTCCCATAATTGAAGACAACAAACTTTGAACTTACTCATTCCTCTATTTCTCCAAGCCGTCCAAAACTGTGTAAGCCATTTGCATACTCAGTATTTCAAAATCTTCTAACAATTCACTAGATCCTTCTTCATAAGCTTCAAAATACATATGGATACAGTCAAAAGTGCTAGGTCTGAAATTTTCTGGGATTAGTGAAAGAGAAACAACAAATATAAGACTAAAATCAACACTTGACTCTTCATTTTGTTTCTTGATCTACTTTAACCTCATGACAAGGTCTGAGGGATCTCTTACAAATTCTTCTCTATAAGCAACTACTATTTTATCCCAGCAAGGAAAGGACTTCTCAGGAAAGCTTAGATACCAATCTCGAGCTTGTGCTTCAAGAGATCTAATAAAAAATCTCATCCGCATATCCTGATTTCTGAATGAATGTTTCTCCATGAAGCTGGAAAAACATTGAACATGTGCATCTCCTTCGCATACTGTATACCCATCAAATCTAGGCATCTCCCTATAAACTTGAGCTGACATACTTTCAGTTTCATAATCAATCCATGACAAATCTAATTGAGCGTACAATGGGTCAAAGGAATTGACAACGGGTGCAATGATTTGAAAAGTAGACACAGTTTGATGGTCTCTTGACTGTGCTTGTTGAAACATTTGGTGTTTTTCATCCATTTTTGTAAGTCCTCTTTCAAATACATCATTCCATTTAGGACTGAACCTAGGCTTATTAACTCTTGGGTTCTTACACTTTGGGGTATTAGATGCTTGAAGATTATTATACTTTTGACACTTCTTAACAAGCTGAATCAAAGTGTTCATTGGTATAGCTACTTTACATTGGTGATGCATGGATATTACAAATTAAGGCACACTAATTGTGCATAATTACAAGCCTAACCATATGATGGACAATAGGGATAATTACTGACATAATGACAACCCGGGCTTGAAAATTATGACAAGACAAATGGATGGAAACCCCTAAGATACAAAAATGCATTCTAACCATCCAAACTAGTAGATATTTGAGCACTAAACATAATTCTTTCAATGGAACTACAATTACATTCAACAGATCCAACAAATGGAAGTGTGCAAACTTAAATTTACTATTTTTTCCCTTTGTTAGTGCTAACTGACTCAATAGGGAAGCAAAGGTTCTTCTTAGAAGTTCAAATATGGTTTTCATACACAAGTTTCTTGAAAACCAAGAGTGAAGAGTACTTGGAAACTTTGTAGCTGCTGCAAATTGTCTTCCTGAATGGTAATATTTGTAGATCTAGAACTTTCTTTAAATTTTCAATAGGTTCTATTAACAGAGTCGCCACCTCTTTTCACAGAGGACTGAACTTCAAGCAGTATGAAGTTCTTTCACATGTAAACTTCTTTCTAAGTTCCTTTCCACTAGTAGAGCACCACAGATTACAAAACTGTTTAGGTTCACTGCAACAAATTCTTCTCCAGGGTTGAAATCCTTCAAACTTTGAACTAAAATCAGAATGAAAAATGATTTAACTCTAGGCAATGAATCTTAAGGCTAGATTCTGCAATAAGAATTTTCTTAAATTATCCCCAACGGAGTCGCCATTCTGTTGGTGTTTAAAAAAATGCAACCCAACTAGGATTTGTAATTCTCTAAGAGGTAGCCAACCTCTATATTAAATAACCACAAAGGCTAGTGGCCAACTGACAAGATTCAGTCAAAGACTGACATCTCCTATACTTCTGGCTCTGCAGGACCAAGGTGGGTAAACCTACACAATATTTAAAACTTGATTCAACTATACACACTGACATTGCTTTTTATAGCAGATAATTCCCAATGAAAATATACTAAGGGAAGCATTGAAAACTTCAAACTTGGCTAAATTATCAATAACTCAACCCTCTGTCATCTGGCTCGACCCCTCCATATAGTATTTGAAAGAAATTTTCTAAAGCCTTTTCAATACTTTCATTTGCTGTGTATCCTCATTGCCAAATCTGATGGATGTTCATACTCTTGCTCCAATGCACGTGCCCTTGCAACCATGGTGACCTCCTCACTTAGCGCGGGCATCATCCTTGGATGGCTGCGGTGGTGTCTTTCCCAAACTGTGCCTCCTGTGTTGCATTTTCTTCACTTGATCATTGGATGCACCATTCTAGCCCTTAATATTTGATATGGTTTTAGCTCGAGCACTGTTTTCAATCTTAACTCACTAATAATTTCATCCCCATCAAGCAATCTACGCCATCTTCATTCATGGGATCCTTCATCATGCACAGTAGCCACCCCAATGTCAATGTGCCAACACTCAAAAAGAAACAACCCTCATGAGCCCATCGAGAATCTTAAAATCGATGCCCAATTTCACTCCTCCAGTGCTTAAGGACCTTCCACAGAAAGTAGATATGTACATTTTAGATTGAGCAATTCTCATAAGTTCTCACATAAGAACTTGTTTATCAATCGATACAACACATGTCACCACCAATTTTGACATGGCACTTGATAAAATTTGCAATTGGAGGTGCATCTTGGATATAATCACCTACTCCCCATTCAAGAACAATCTCAACACAATCAAGGAACCTGAACCATATTAGTTTGTCAAAATATTTTCCCCGCCTTTAGCGGACACTTCCATTTCATTCGCTTGGAAGTTTTTTGAGGACTTAGCTTTGTCTATGCTTCCAATTCTTTGCATATAGTTCCACACCCTACAATGCAGCTAAAGCCCTTTTAGATTCTGAGTTATTTTCTTCACCCACATACTAATTTGGAGTTATTAATAGTGACATTTGTTCTATTAAGAGAAGACACAATGAAGGTTGAAATTTATCCCCATGAATTGAATCACTACAGTGATTGCAATGTCTTAAGATGCCCTTGTTCAACTTTTGTCATGGAAAACATAGTCACCACTGTCCTTCACTTTATCAATATGAACACTTTGAAACATGTCCTTTCACAACTGAAGCATGATCTAGGTTGTCCTCTTCACCAATGCATTTGTGACTAAAAGAAACACTTTGACCTCATGAGTGTGTAAAGCATGTCGGGTCCACATGTGGGCCCAACTAAAAATTAAATGTTTTCAAACAAGTTTCATGCTCAAATTGACCTCGACACTACTTCTGAATGCTTCTGAAGTTGAAAAACAAACTGGGTCTTCATCAAAATCTGTTTTCTGACTTCTTTGGTAAATGGGCAAAACTAACCCAGTGGGCCCAGGAATTGGCTTGGGAAACTGGTCAAACGACCCCCTGGAGTCACAAAAACATGTAGAAACGTAGACATTTGTCTCGAGAATATAGTGCAACAAACGGCTCAGAAAAATGAAACTCGAGAAACCGGATATTAATCAACAAAGTTGCCAAGTCAGGCTTTCTGAAACAACAGTTGTTCTGCACCAATTGAAACTCATTCAACTGCTAGTTTGTAAAAATAGTGAATCAACTCCCGATGAGCTGCCATCAGACATAGTAAATCATTTAGGTACCTTGAGCACGTGTGCAAAACGAATTTGCTTGAATCATCACTAGTCAAAAGATATTGGCAGTCGAAGTTGGCCTCTCTGAAATGTCAGTAATGTAGATGCAAAACTGAACAAACTGCATTCGGTTTTGATCTGTTAAAAATAGAAAATCAGATCATAAGACTCTAAAAATTGACATGTGAGATCATCTAGGTATGGAGAACACAAAACAACATTCATTCTGACTTGATAGTCAACTGGTTGCGAAATCCAAGCTGAAACAGGAAGTTGTTTCACAAAACTAAACATCTGTAAACAACAGAACAGTGTCAAAACCTTCCAGCTTCACTTTTCAAAACTTTGACAAAACTCATCGTGGGAAGCTGAAATCTGACACACATGTTCACATATGTCAATTGAGTATGTCTTCAAATGGATTTTGCATGACAATCAACAGGCTTTAAAATACAAGCCTCCAAAGTGGGCCAGTCAGGTAGACTTGTCAAGTGCAGAGACAATTTTGAAATAGGCATCTCAAATTTGCAAAATTTGAAGTGCCATCAGACTCCTTGCATGGGGGTTGTTTCTTTGGGTTCACATAGTCAGATGGAAACATGCAATGCACCCATTGGGTCCCTAGTTGTGATTGTGGCATGGATGCAGTTGCAGCGATATCAGAGCTCGCACGAAGAAGATTGTACCTTTGAAGAATTCTCTTTCATTATTGTACTTTTTGTATTATGATTGTACCCTTCCCAATGTTATAAGGGAAGTGTCTTTGTAATGTAACTTTGATTTTATATTGTGTTGTATCTATGGAAATATATTCCACATTTGTAATTTGAACTTTGAAGTTGAATATAATATTATGTGATTTATGTTTACGAGATTTTATCTTATTCTTGATGTACTTATATCATTTTTATTTTCGTTTCTTTCTTCCGCTTTAGTTAGTATCGCATATTGTTTAATTGTTGGGTTCATTTAAGTAACACACCATGTACCCCATAGGATCAGGTTAATGATTTATGTTATATCTATGTTGTATAAATGTTTATATGTTGCATTGTGTAGTTGTTATTTTCAAAAAAAAATTATTTTGTATTTGTTGTAGTTGTCCTATGGGGTTTGTGTGGTGGGGAATTACAGCCCGTAAGGCCAAAAAACCAAAGAGACAAGACTTAACTTCTAAAAGGTGGAATAACAACCTATTTATGAGTTTTGATAAGTGCAGAATAAGATTAAGAAATATGAAATGTAAAGATGAATGTGATAAAGAAAATAGATTACTGCAAGTGTGGTGAAGACAATCCCACACAAAAAAAAATTTGCCAGCTTGCTCCAAGATCTCTCCACCTACACACAAAAAAGAAGGAAAATGTTGGGGCTGTTTAGGGGTCTACCTCAGTCAGACCCCTATTTTGGTGTTTCCACCTCCACAAACAGCGAAGTTTGCCACAATATAGAAATAAAGCGATAAAGAAGGAAGTACAATCAAAGTACACCAAAAATACTACAAAACAGTACATGCTTACTCAACCAAACAATAGAGAAGATGTGAGGAGCTTACCACCTCCATCTAAATCACTCAAGGCTAGTGGAGGAGAAAAATGAGAGGAACTCAAGCCTCTGCTGAAATGGAGTTGTCCTACAATTTCTCTATTGAAGTGATGGAGTGATAGATTGCTGCAATGAGGTGTGAACATGCTGCTGTAAAGCTTGTAGAGAATGCTCAAAGTGTGAAGAGATAGTCTGGAGATCAACTAAATTGAAAATGGATGAAGGAATGAAGAATATGAAGAAGGAATGGAAGAAAATGGCCATATTCAGGTTGGCCAGCTGAAGAGGGGTGTTACACTTTGAATTCTAATAGGAAGTGTAATTTCTCTGTAGACTCCAGCCACATGAATCTGCCAATGACATAAGCACGGTGTGTAGACGTTTGCACGTTGTGTGGGCATCCCCGATAGAAATGCCTCTACCAACACTCAAAATGGGTGCCAAGTGTGATGTGAATAGTGGGATTATGTGGAATTAAGCCTTTGCCTTTGGTTTTCTAAAGTGTAAAGGGGTGAAAGGGGAATTTTCCCAAGGGGTGCAAATCAGCTCCTATACATTTTTCCCCCACTTTAGTGAGCACGAGTACTTGTGAATACTTCGGTAAAGTAGATCGAAGAAGACATAGAGTTAAAGATGTATACCTAAATTATCGAGGAAGCAGATCATAGTTTGGTGAACTCGAGAGTGCAGGGCAATGAAAGGACTTCATAGCTCTGTAGAACTATAAAGCTAAAGAATGAAAGTGCCTTACAGGCCTACAAACCTATAAGGGAGGTATCCTTCAAGAACTCTCACATGAAGGAAACCAAGAAGAGAACCTTACAGAACTACAAGGAAAGGTATCCCCCAAAAAATCTCACATGAGGGAGACCGAGAAGAGGGGACTCTGCAGAGTTAGAAACGGCGACATGTTTATTCATAGATAGAACACGTCAAGAAGCGGTCACATAGGTCAGTGAATAGAAATTCATGTAAACCATCGCTAAGTTGGAAGAATTTAAAAGGGGTCCCTTGGCAACCCTTCAAAAGGAAGAGGGGTCCACTCAAGGGACGCGTTGTTTGAAAGGTAGAGTCTAGTTAGGCTGCCCCCAAGCTAGACGTGAGGATATGGAGTAGGTCTAGTCAGGCTGCCCCCGGGCTAGATGCCAAGATGTAAAGTAGGTCTAGTCAGGCTACCCCCGAGCTAGACATCAGGATGAAAAGGCTTTCAGAGGGATCCCTTGGGAACCCAATATGAAAGCAAAGGGTCCACTCAAGGGATGCACTGTTCAAAGGCTAGTGCCTTCTTTTTCAAATTGATTCATCATCAAGTAATCCTTTCGAAAGATGTTCACTTCATCAAGGAATTCAAAAGGAAGGATATGCCCCCATGCGAGGGGAAGATCAAAGTTGTTCACATTTTAGAGGAAGGATTCTCAAGTCCTTTCTTTATGAACCCATGATGAAGGAAACATGTTTTGTTAGGTTCTCAATTTAAGAATACAATTCTAACAAAGAAGTGTGTGAAGGGTCTTAAGAAAAGATTCATCTGGAAATGAATGCATTTTCAAAAGACCAAGTAATGTAGAAATAGAGTTGTCACACATGAGAGGGATAATTCAAGCAAAGAAGAGAGATATGGGGTCAGATCTGCCTTTGCTTATATAAATAGTAGGTAATCATGGTGCAAGGAAAAATATCATCAATCCCAAACCAGATCAGGAAGAATGCACAAAAGACAAAATGAAAATAAAAAATTAGGTCAACAGGGAAGGAAGCCTAAATGCTTCCAACACTTTGCATTGTCCCCAATTTTTTGAAAGTCAATCACAAACATGGAAGAATGATGGTACAAATAGAGGAAGGTTTACAACATAAACATCATGCTTGTATCCAGGCACTAATAGGGGTGATGAGGGTCATCCAGGCACATATAGCACGATCACAAGGGAAACACATCACAACAAATCTAAAGATCAAGAAGGGGTCTCCCCTAACATTGATCAACCAAGAGGTCATCATCTTCCCACTCTAGATCAACGTAGGGGGAAGGATAATGAGCCTGTAGTGGTGTAATGTTAAGGATGTGATCTTTCAATCCTCCCACAACAAGGGCTAAGGTAGAGGGACCTATGAGGTCTCTGTCGCTCAACTCTTGTGGGTCGAAGGTCAGCGAATTTGTGAAGATCACTGACAAGGTCGAAACTTCATCCATTGATTTAAACTTGCACTTGATGGTAGTGCCATGTTTTTCCTCGACGGATGAAGGATTTTGCACATGAGGTTCACCGCTAGGCTCGGTGAGTGATTTGGGAGTGGTGACGAACTTAGGAGAAGCCAAAACTGGTTTTGTCACTAGGACAAAATAAGTCAGCACGGGGCCACCTTTCAGAGAAGGTGGGCTCCTCTTACGTCCTCCATTGCTAGAGGGAGCATTCTCTATCCTCTTCTTCACCAGAGGATGTAAGCTCCCCACAAACGAAGCAAGAAGGGCAGAGGGAGAGGAGGAAAGAGTCGCAGTAGATATAATTGAAGTGTTAACCATATCTATGGGATTTGGGAAAGGCAAGACTTTCAAAATGGATGTCAATAAGGGTGGCTCCACCAAAGGAGCAATGAAAACCTACACCTTTCTAGGCACATGTGCACTCGCAGTGAAAGCCATAAGTGATACAAAATTGGTTTGGATGGAAACAAAGTGGAGGAGAGAGGAGGCAGATGGTCCTAAAATAGGAGCAATCATCTCCTCTTCCTTCTTCTGTGAAGCCAATTTATCAGGAAGAAGAGCCTTTTGTTGATGCTTTTGCTCATGTACAAAGTAGTTTCTATGGCTCTTCGAACTAGAGGCTGAGGGTTGTGAAGGAAAAGAGGGATCCTACTTAGTCATGAGAGTGTCCTTCGTAGCTATTTCCAGCGGAGGGACAGACTTCTAGATGGGAATAGGAGGAACCATTTCAAAAGTAGCATGGGGAATCAACTTCAATACCTCAGTAGCGGGCCTCTTCCCATTCACTATTTTAGAAGTAGGAATGGTAGGAGGCCATGGAGGCGAAGACATATAGGACTCTCCACAGGGGGATTTTTTTCTACCATATCAAATGGTCCTAGGCTCCATGGGTAAGACAAGAAGCTCGAATGTAGGACGCTTGGCCTTTTGCCAAGTGGGCACCATGGGATTCTATGAGGCAAAAGTGGATGGTACCACAATAGGGCAAGAGGAAGCATCAGTTCGAACAACAAAAGAGGAAGAAGGAGGACCTTGGGACCTCTTCTCTTCTTCCCTTCTATGTGCTTTAGCGACATCATTGTCAGCTTTCAGGAAAACCCTATGTGAAATAGCATAAGGCGTAGGAGGATATCTCAATTTTGGCCTATCAAACCCTTTCTTATAATTTTGATACTACAGTATAGGAGGTCCTTCCTAGGTGGGATAGGACCAATAGGTGTAGGTCAAAACTAATCTAAGGAATAGCTGCCACACGCAATCGACGGTCTATAACCGGTGTCATGGACAAGGTGTACCAAATATCCATGAGTGAATTTCAAACATTTGTGCATGGCCAAGGGAACTGCATTCATAGCTACCAGCTAGGAGATACCTAGCTTCACCCTAAAGAGTTCAGACCTCGATATGATATCAAACATAAGGTTTATAGATTTAGGTCCAACGAGGATTGACAAGAAAATACTTCCTATAGGAGGTACAAAATTTTTGTCATGTGTGCGGATAGTAATTTTAGGTGCATTATATCCATCCTTATGCAGGAAGTTGATTAACACGATCTCCTCTATTATAATGTTCACTTGAGATGTCGGATCAAAGAGAACACTAGCCACGGTATTCCCATTTATCCTTGCAAGAATGTAGAGAGGAGATGGCTCCCTATTAAATCCCATCAGCAAGTCCTACGAAGTGAAGGTGATATCCTTACCACTACTCACAGGTTGTGCAGAGGGAATAGGCTGATTTAGGAAAGAGGTCATCACACACACTAGACAACACTTCCATAGAGCCTCCTAAAGGTTACAGGACAAAGCAATGACCCAATTCAAGTTTCGCTACACAACACTTTCAAAACCTTCCAGCTATGCTTACTAGGGGTCATAGGCTGGGTTGCAAGGTAGAATCCTCACAACACTCGCACCTACAACACTCCTAGGACACGAGGAAAGGGTCTTTTAGTATCGCAAAACAGAACCAAAATGGTTTGTGTCGAGTTCACCAAAAATGTAAGAGAGGGGGACCAACCCTTGCAAGGCCCCAAGTTAGGAAAGGCCAAGAATAGTAGGTTATCCTAAGTTACCTCAGTTTAAAGGAATGTTAGGATAGGCAAGATGAGAATGATAAGAACTATGGTTCCTTCGATCACTCTACAAGCCTGAGACTTGAAAGGAGACTAGGCAAGTTGTTCTTTAGAGCCAACCCTATATCTCAGATAGATCTCTGTCAGAGGACAAAAGTGTGGGTCCGAGATGACAACACGACGCGCTGGTATCTCATAGGTGCGTTGGCGTCCATACGGCCAAAAAACCAAAGAGACAAGACTTAACTTCTAAAAAGTGGACTAATAGCCTAGTTATGAGTTTTGAGAAGTGCAGAATAAGAATAAGAAATATCAAATGTAAAGACAAATGTGATAAATAAAATAGATTACCGCAAGGGTGGCAAAGACAATCTCACACAACAATCATTTCACCAACTTGCTCCAAGATCTCTCTACCTACATATAGAAAAGAGGGAAAATATTGGGGTTGTTTAGGGGTCTACCTCAGTTAGACCCCCATTTTGGTGTTTCTAACTCCACAGACAACCAAGTTTGCCACAATATAGAAATAAAGCGATAAAGAAGGAAGTAAAAGAAAATTACACCAAAAACACTACAAAACAGTACGTGCTTACTCAACCAAACAATAGAGAAGATGAGAGGAGCTTACCACCTCCGTCTAAAGCACTCAAGGCTAGTGGAGGAGAAAGATGAGAGGAACTCAAGCCTCTGCTGAAATAGAGTTGTCCTACGATTGCTCTATTGAAGAGATGGAGTGATAGATTGCTAGAATGAGGTGTGAAAATGCTATTGCAAAGCTTGTAGAGAATGCTCAAAGTGTGAAGAGATAGTTTGGAAATCAACTAACTTGAAAATGGATGAAGGAATGAAGGACTGAAGAATATGAAGAAGGAATGGAAGAAAATGGCCATATTCGGGTCGGCTAGCCGAAGAGGGGTGTTACACTTCGACTTCCAATAGGAAGTGTAACGTCTCTGTAGACTCTAGTCACAAGAATTTGCTAGGGATGTAAGCATGCCATGTGGACGTCTGCACGCCGCACGGGCATCCCTGACAAAAATGCCTCTACCAACACTCAAAATGGGTGCCAAGTGTGATGTGAACATCAGGCTTATGTGGAATTAAGCCTCCACCTTTTGTTTTCTAAAGTGTAAAGGGGTGAAAGGGGATTTTTTCCCAAGGGGTGAAAATTCACTCCTATACACTAACATGGCCTAGTAGTTGGGACCCATCATTACATATTTGCATCATTTGCAAAATAATTTCCTTCCTAAGTTGCACTTATGGGGGGGTGTTGGTGTAATTAATTATTTAATTACACTTACATAAGTTTACTTAGGCATTTAATTATATTCTTAGGTTTCATTTACTAGGTGATGGGTTCACATGTTTTCTTAGGATATAAGATTCCTTCTAGAAGGATGAGTTGTCTTTTCTAAAAGTCTTATCTTAAATCTAGCATCATTTCTTAAGTATTTAGTTAGTTGTGACATGTCATAAGATTATGACACATGTCAATATCATATTGCATACTACATCTCAACCTTGCCTATATAAGAAAGACTTCATGTGTACTTTTCCATATTCAATTTGGCATTCTTGCATCATAATGATAACATAATATTTATGTCATTTCTCTCTTGTAGAAGTTAGTTTGTCTTGTAGGTGATTCTGGGGTGTTTGAATAGTTCACCATAAACTCCTACATGGTATCAAAGCTTCAGTGCTACAAACTTCTTCCCATATATGAGGGACCAATCCTGGCATGAAAATTTTATTTGGTATGATTTGGGGTCTTGAGAAGCTCTCTATTGAATCCAAGGCATCAAAGAAAGTCAAGATCGGCTTTTGTTTCATCAAAATCTGACATATTTTCTCAAATCTGCAAGCGTTTGAAGAAAGTCATTTTTATTGGAGTTGTTTTCATTTTTGCTTTAGAAATCTAGCTTCCACTCATTTGTGAGAAAAAAGATTTTTGGTTTTTGTAGCGAGGGTCGAAATATCAACTAGGTATGTTTTAGATTTTGCATATCTTGCACAGATCTGAAGAAAATTACTGTACACAAATCATTGCACATCATTTTTTCTCTTGGCTGAAGGAAAAATAAAATAAAATTCATCTTTTGCTTGCTGGATCAAAAATCAATTTCTGAGTTTTATTTTTAGCATCAAAATATTTTTGGGTTTCTTTTTTTGTCTACAAAAAGTTAGAAGATTTTTTAGAAATCAAATCAGAAATAAACTTTTTTTGCTAGAAAACTCGTTTCCTGTAGGCTAGATTCAGTTTTTTTGAAAAATTCATAAATTTTGGCCACGTTGTCCGTTTTTGGCAAACAAGATATTGACGAAAAGCAAGTTTCAGGCACTTTACAGTAGTGCAAACCATTTTATCATATTTTTCCATCTACACAAATTTGAAGTTATTTTTCATCATGGAGGCAGATGTGAACATTCATCAGTGCATGCATTATTTTCTTTTTTGTGTGCATTAGGTTTGGTTTTTCTCTACACTTCATTTCAATGTCAGATCATTTAACAATCAGCTGTTGCTTCATAGATTCTAGAGTTGTGCCAATTGTGATTTTTCCAGTGTCCTTTAGCATTAAGTCTGTTGTTGCTTTTCATGATTCTGACTTGAGTCCTTGAGTGACTCTAATATAGTTTCAAGCAAACAAAAGTATCTTTCCTTGCTTGTCGAATTGAGGATTCCAGTGTTACACCATAGTGTACTTCTATTGCTTCTCTTAAAATAGGTTATTTCTTTTTGGGGGGAACTGAATGGTCTCTCTTTTCATCCTTTGTGTGGATGGAGATTTATTGGATTTGCGATGAATAACATTATTGTTTTGCATTTCATATCTCTTTTGGAGAGAAGTTTTGTCCCACTAGGTTTTCTCCTTTTCTCTATTTGTAAGAGATTGCATTTTCATATGTACATGGGTACCTAACATGGCATAATATTCGGGACTCATCATTGTATATTTGCATCATTTGCATAATAATTCTCTTCCTAAGTTGCACTTATGGGGAGGTGTTGGTGTAATTAATTATTTAATTAAACTTACATAAGTTTACTTAGGCATTTAATTATATTCTTAGGCATCATTTACTAGGTGATGGCTTCACATGTTTTCTTAAAATATAAGATTCCTTCTAGAAGGATGAGTTGCCTTATCTAGAAGTCTTATCTTATCTAGCATCATTTCCTAAGTAGTTAGTTAGTTGTCACATGCCATAAGATTATGACACATGTCAACATCATATTACATACTACATCTCAACCTTGCCTATATAAAAAAGGCTTCATATGTACTTTTCCATATTCAATTTGGCATTCTTGCATCTTAATGATAGCATAATATTTCTATCATTTCTCTCTTGTGGAAGTTATTTTGTCTTGCAGGTGATTGTGGGGTGTTTGAGGATTTCACCATAAACTCCTATAATCTATTTTATGTCATTTTTATTATTATTGAATTAGTTTTATGTAATATAAAATAATTTGGTAAATGTTATCTTTTAGTAATTAATATATATACAATAATCCATATACAATTAATATTATATTTTAGTAATTATTCTATATAAAATTAATATTATTTAGCAAGTAGTTGGTTTGAGATTGGCAAGTGTCTAGCATCAGTTTGTTGTTTTAACATTAAGTCAATCATCTATTTTACAAGGTCTAGTATAGATTTAAAATGTCATTTTCACTTTTTTTGGTGTCCCCTAAAGTCTTAGGTCTAGGATTTAAGATTAGGTTTCTTATCGAGGGGAGAAATCATGCTATGTGTGAATTTTGTACTCTCTTTTACTACCATTTTAGAATGTGACGAAAATTGATTTTTTCGGGGGAAAAGAGTTTTGTGGAGAATGAACTAAGAGGGTGGAAAGTATCATCCTCACAATGAAAGGTGTGAGATGAGGATTTCTTCATATTATTCACAATTCTAGAAATTTTTGTGATATTTGGATTCATTTTGGTTAGATCGAGAAGAAAGAAGGTTAAGTTTATTTATCGCGAACTTAAGATTACTTACCACTTCTCAAACCTATCTTGACTCAACTAGACTAAACTAGGACATGAGTGTATTTATGCTCAATTAGGCTCATTAAGGGTTACCAGACCAAGTTATTCTCTTAAGTGATACTCCCCCTCTCTTCCAGAGGTTCAAATATGTTTTTGCATCCAACTTAGTGCATCACAATAGTGGTTAGCCGATAACATTATATTCACATGCATTATGTATTTTCATCTTCTAGACATCTAGAATATCATATTAAATTACACATTCATTCATCACATTTTCCATCAAAGTTCGTATACAAAACACAATCATTTATTAACGCATTTTAACTCAACAAGGTAACAGTAAATAGGTAATAACACAATGGGGTGTAACAATAAATATGTATTTAAAAACTTATCTTATTTCCTTCTAAATATGACAGACAACTTTATGAGATTTTTTTTCCTTTCTCAAACCTTATCAAATCTTAACAAAATAATTATTGTTTCTATGATTATCTTCATCATGCTTGTGGTGGCACTGATTTCTTTATGTATGCTTTAATTTCTCAAAGCTACTTTTATCCTTCTACAGATTTGGATATGTAGCATTGTTTTCAACACTGTATGCAACATTGATATGCATGTTTTCTTCTATATCTAGGTGTGTATAGTGCAACAACATCAAAAACTAAGAGAATTCTTTCTAACACAACATGCATCAAGCTTTGACATCTTTCTAACAAATTGCATCAAGGTTTGACATCAATGACAATTATCTAAGAGTACCATAAAAATGGAAAGCATAAGAATATCCCTAGAACCCTAAGAACCATATTTATAGAACAACACCATCAAAATAGGGACAACAAAACAAGGACAAGGGATAAATACTAGAGACTCATCCTAGTGGAACACAAATTTCTAATTTCTATCTACTTAGAAATTTACACATGGGAATTCAACCTTGATTTCAGTAAAATAGTTCCTTAAATAAATCTTCTGTATATAGGACTATCTCTAATCTTATAGTAATTTTGTTCCACGCGTACTTTTCCTCTATTCTAATCTTACAAACAATAATTTTTTTTTAAAATTTTCACTAACTAGATAAATTTATAGATGCCTAAAATGAAAAGGAGGCATAAAAAACCATGTTCATGACAGTTTAGGAGTAACGAGTTTGTTAATCAATGTTCAAAAATAAAAAGCCCCTGCATTTTTTGAATTTTGTAGACACCCATATCACAATTAACACCATTTAGAGTAATTTTGGGAAAAGACCTAATTTTTAAAAACAAAACTTGGAGGTTTTCTTCAAGTTTTCACTTGACTCCTTAAAGCTAGGTACAGTAATGAATAAGCTTATCTTTTGGGTTGAACATAGAGAAGCCATATATGCCATATGATTGCACCTGAAGTTCTAAAACATGAAGACAATTCTTCACCAAAAAAGGGGGAAAAATATTTTAAATACAACTAATTTCAAAAACATGTGGCCAATAGAAGGCAAGGAGAAAAGAAGGATGAGAGTTAAAAAAATTACATCTTCTTAACCATATTGTTTCTGGCATTAGGGGAGAGACTACAACTACTATGTCCCATGCGAGAATTATTATATTAGTTTGTGTAAGTAATTTACAAGGCCTTTTGTTAGCGAAAGTAGTTATGAATGAATTGGAACAAATGAAGTAGTGAGAATAGAAAATAAACATATGTATCACATGATTGAATTGGGTAAAAATATGGAAATTTTGTAAATATTGTTTGTGCTTTCCAAAATATAGAAAAGGAGAAAGTGGGTATAATATATGAATGAAATAAAAATTAAATCATTTAGCAATAGTGAATTAAAACTTTGTTGGCTCTTTAAAATTCCAACCAGATCTTCAAGGATTCCTATGGATTTTCCAATTCCAATAATTAGCAACCTAGAGAGGGTTGGCCAACAAACAAGAGAAAGAAATTTAGCTTTCCTCCTGCACTTCAGGCTCTGCAAAACCTAGGAGGGTGATCCCACAATGTATCTATGACACTTCTTCACAAAATTACCATATACATTGCATATCTAGTAGATACATTCTCATATTTATGACTCAACAAGTGACAAATAGCAATAGCATGGAAAATTCTTTACACCTTTATAACTTGGAGCAAAGAATGGACAATTCAACTTACAATTATAATAACATTCACCATTATGAGTATGATTTTGATTAAATGAAATGTTCTTTGACATGATCTGGATGATCAAAATATATTTGAATTAATTTGATATATAGAATAGTGCTTTATCTTGAGGTGACGAGGTCAAATTTATAACAAACTATAATACAATATAATGGTATTCAATATTTTAGGACTGTTATGGATTTGCACTAAAAAATCATAAGTGAGATATTCTAGACAGAAAGTACTTAAAGACCCTATGACTTAACCCACAAACTAGTGATCGCATCAAAACATTTAAATCAATTACTTGAATTGAAGCACAAATGCAATCACACAACCAACCATATTAATTGGAGACCAATAAAATGATCCTTAATCATTTTATTGCTAATTCATGAACAAAACACAAGAGACAATCAACTTGAAATTTTCCATTATTGATTTCAAATGTTGTAATTGTTGCAAATCATTTAAGCTGATTGTAAATATAAAATCATAACCTAAGACTCAATGATCAATTCTATATCCTTGTATTTTTGTTACAGTAAATGAAAATATTCGCTAAGACTACCTGAGATCAACCAAAATTTCAAAGACCCTTGCACAATAGCCTTGAATTCCCTTTTATAAGATTAAGGGAGAAAAATAAGCTTCAGGCTATTGGCTAGTCACATTACATTTCAATTTGTATTTCATGATATTTCATTTCATTTCAACCCCCAGGTGATTATATTTTTACTCATGAAATGGGGGGGAAATACAAAAAGACAAAACAATTGAAGAAGCCTGTTGAGCTTGTATCTTCATTGTTTAAGGATTCCACGTCATTATACCACTTGGCCCCAAAGAATAAAACATGAGAGCATAATAAAACATAAAGAAAAGAAAGGACAACTGGTTGGATTACCACGTGCACTTTCTTGATTGGGAGAACATAAATTTTAAACAAATTTGTTTCAATGGCTAGACCTGTATTATACTTGACCAAGTATTATATCCTTTTGCGACCCTTGTGGCTTACTCAACATATTTTTCCAACCATTTTCTATAGTCATCTTCAGTGGGCCAATTAATATCCAATATTTTTTGTACCTCGGTGTCATATGCACTATATCTTGCATCAATTGTCACCCTGGCCTCTTTTACAAAGGTGTCCGTGCCCGTTTGAATCTTAATGAAATTATCAGTTAAAACATTAATCATCGATAAATCTAAATTATCCTCAATATACACCATCTGGGGACACATGGTTGTTTGATGATTGAAAAATGCTCTCCATGAGGCATAATCTTTTACTTCTTCATTTTCACTAAGGATCTTAGGTACACCTTGGTCTTCCATATCCCTAAAGGCCTTCATTTTACCTTGCAGTTGTCCACCAATTCTTTCATGGAAATCGATGATTTCACTAATGGTTTCAATTACTCTTATTATATTAGGAAGATGTGTTGGAGCTTCAGAATCTCCTTTTTCATTTGTTTGAATATCCTTCAAGCTGTTCAATCCGCAACTCCATTTATTCCAGGTGCTTTTGAAAATTTCTTGAACATGTTGAAACTTTCCATATGCCTCATGGATACCTTTGTAGGTCAACCACGTGCTCTCTTCCTTAAGAGAAGCTTTGGATAATTTGTAGCTCATAATACCTTCAGCCATATCCTTAGTGACCTTACTCATACCTTCTTGGAGCTTTCTCTTCTTAGACATAGTTGCTTGGAGCTCCTTTTTCAATGCATCAATTCTTAATTTTAGGGTATCCCTATCCTGTTGTGAAGTACTAGATGGAGAAGTAGGAAACATATTATGAGTTTCCTTTCCTGTAGTAGCCTTCAATTTATTATATTATTCAACTAATTTGTTGTGTTTATCCAACAATTTCAGATATCTAGCCTAAGTGATTTTAACAATGTCAACACTCAACATAGCCGATTGCATTTTTAACCTTGCAGCTTGTGGGGTTGTCATCTCTATAGCTCTTACTATGATCAAATCTCCTGAAAGGCCAATCATTGCTCTACTAAGCCCACACCTCCCTGAACCCGGTGTTAAAGACCAAATGGCTAGTGCATGTAAATTGGGGCTGAACCCTGAACCAAAAGTTTTCTCATCAAAGTTTTCTTCTGACACCACAACATTTGGGTCATTCCTGATTGCATCTAGAGAAATTATGGAAGACAAGTTCCATCCTGGCATCACTAGAATCCCACTATCTTTAACCAGTCTTCTTGCCTCCTAAGATTCATTTTCTCAATTTCTTGAATGATATCTTCCTCAATTCTCTTTCTGACTTCTTCATGTTGTGAGGGATCAACTCCCTCTTGTGCCTTTTGTATCCTATTATTTATTTCCTAAGCTTTTAGCTCAACAATGAATTCTCTAAATTCTTGGGTGGTCACAAAAGATTTATCCTCTAAACGTTTTGCACAAGCTAGAACCCTTGCATCATTATCTTGATTTTCATCATATTCCCAAGGTACTAGCCAGTCATCTGGAATGAATGGTTCCATCACCTCTCCAACATTAGGATTTGAGAATTCCTACTCTATGTTGGAAAAACAAGGATAGACAACTAAGAGGGGGGGTGAATCATTTGTCACATAATTAAGACTTATTCAACTTTAAACAACCTTTAATCGCATATTAGATAATTAACAGTGGAAGAGTAAATTAAAAACACATCAGAGACACATGAACACCAAGATTTTTATACGTGGAAACCCTAATAGGGGAAAAACCACGGTCGATGTTAGTCCAGAAGATTATACCCTTTTAGAAGTATAATGAAAGATGAATAGGAAATGCACATGCATTCAGGCACACTGCCTAGAGGTCACTACTCAGAGGAAGGCTCACTACCTTACATAAAATAATCAGATTAAATCCATTTGATGAGGTTGAACTGAGAAATTGGCTTCTACAAAATCCTGATGACAGTTCCAGTTAGGGACACAAAAAATTCTACACACTCTGCTCAAACTCCTTCACACTCTACTTAATCTCTTTCACACTGTACTCTGCTCCTGAATGATTTGGTCTTTATTTGCATGTATATTTCACATACATACACTGAGCATACACACTGAGCATACACACTTACAATCAAGAGACAATCACTCTTATATATCCACTATACGGATTTACATCAATGGCTTTGTCAGCCAAGAATAAAGAATAAATTACAATTGTCGTCCTTAATACATGAACAAATCTTAATGCACATCAACCTAAGTTAGTCACAACATAGTGATGACCTAAATCAACATCGTCGAACATGCTAAAAAATAAAATATTAATCCTCATGGATCTACAACACATTACCACCATCATGTCAGCTAAGAACATGAAAACTCGAGCACACATCAAAAAAATATCTGATCACCATCACACCAAACAATGCGGACGTGCAGCAAGGATAAAGCATGATCTAAACTCATCCACAAACATCATAGAAATATACGCAACAACTGAAATTGCTATAATTTCATCCTCTTCTTCCAAAAACACCTGCTATAGTAACATAGTGACCGTAGGAGCACAAAAATTCATAACTTCCTCAATTCTTGATGCGTACCATTGAAAATTTTGGAAAAAATACTAGATAGGCTTGGCAATAGAACCTTTAGTGTGCGACACCAAAAAATAAATGTATAAAACTTTTCACCACTTGGATCTTCATAGCATCACAGACTGCTTGCAATATATTTATTACAATTTTCTCAATCTCCTTGACATATATAGCCTTCATAATTACCAATGCTAATAGCGTTGACATCAATGACAACCACATATCAGAAACACAACCACAACATCTAAAAATCTCCCCCTTTGGCATTGATGGCAACACATGATGTGAAAAATTATACCATCAACACAACTGGTTGTTCACATACTTCTCTCCCTTTGATCTGCAATTCTCCTCTCATAGCACTTCTCTCCCTTTCTTGACTCTTCTCCCCCTTACTTCAAGAGTTTTTCACATTGTTCTCCTCCTCCTTTGACATCAATGGAAAAGGTACACATGCTTTGATCCTCATATTTATCACATCTGACTACTCCCCCTGAGTAGCAGCCACCACAACATCAATCTCGAATAAGATATGGCTATGAGTTCACGGACTAATGCATCACTTAGTTTTGATCAGGAGGGGAAACCACCCCTAATTTTCCTCTGAAATACTCAAAAGTATCCTTAGGAAATGGCTTAGTAAAGATGTTTGCAATTTACTCCTTAGTAGGTACATACTCCAGTCTAACTTCTTTGTCACTTACTTTATCTCTCATGAAGTGATATTTTATGGATATATGCTTTGTCTTTGAGTGCAACACTGGATTCTTATAAATGTTTATGGTGCTTGAGTTGTCACATAATATGGCAATGTGTTCTTCATACTCAATTCTAACATCTCTTATCATCTTCTTCATCCACAATACTTGAGTACAATTGTTTGTAGCAACAATGTATTATGCCTCAGTAGTAGATAATGAAACAAAATTGTTCTTTTTTCTTAGCCAAGATATCAACTTCTTTCCCAAGAAGAATGCACCACCACTAGTACTATTCCTGTCATCCACATCTCCTACCCAATTTGCATTAGTGAAAGTACTCAAGATAAGATCATCATCCTTAGGATACCAAAGACCAAAGTCAACTATCCCTTTTAGGTATCTGAAGATTATTTTCACAACAGTCACATGGGACTCTTTTGGATCATCTTGATATCTAGCAACCATGCATACAAAATTCATTATATCTAGCATGGTCTAAGTCAAATAGAGTAATCCACCAATCATTGACATGTATCTTGTTTGATTTACTTTAGGAGAATCATCATTCTGTGTAAGTTTGCATCCGGTTACCATAACTGTACCAATTGGCTTTGAGTCTTGCATGCCAAACTATTTTAGTAGCTCTTTTACATATTTGGACTGGGATATAAAGATTCCATCTTCTAACTGAGTGATTTGTAATCCTAAAAATAATTTCAGTTCTCCAATCATTGACATTTTAAACTCACTTTTCATTTCATTAGCAAACTTCATACACAAATCATCATCACCTTCAAAAATAATGTCATCAAAAAAGACTTCAATGATCAACACTTTATTCTAATTCAACTTGAAATACATATTACTGTTAGCAGTACCTTTAATGAATCCAAGCTTCAACAAGTATTTATCTAATCTAGCATACCAACATACCATGTTTTCTTTGTGAGTCAGTTGAAATCCATTCGGTTGCTCAACATAGAATTCTTTTTCTAGCTCACCATTTAGAAATGTTGACTTTACATCCATCTGATAGACTTTGTAATTCTTGAAAGAAGCATAAGCAAGAAATAATCTTATAGCTTTAATTCTAGCAATAGGGGAAAAATTTTCTTCAAAATCAATGTAGTGTCCTTAATTAGGTTGATAACTAGGAACATAAAGTCCTCTACTTAGGGATTAGACATCACAACTGATAGTCATAATCTACTAAAGGACATCATTTAATTGTCAACCTAGGGACGTTAGACTTGAAATGGGTCTACACTGTATATGCACTAACAACCTATTTCAAACATGTTTTCTTCCTTGAAAATACCATGCTAGAATTGAAATTGCTGGAAACAAACTTTAACTAATCTAAGTCTTCTTAAAATGAAAACTAAACCCAGTTTTGAAGACATGAACTACTTTGTCCCTAGTGGTTGTAGGAACAGTTGACAACTCTATAATTCTGCCAGCTGCAGGAACAGTCACACTGAAGTTCTATGAAAACAAAATACAAATACTCTAATTGTAGAAATGAAAAAGATAGACAATATCCCTAAGTGGGCCCCCTTAGGTAGTGTCTCAAGTACACAACAAATTGGACTATAAACTCCATGAAATTCTTTTATTGAACTGAAACTGATAAGTACATTGCTCACAACTTGCAACTGTATTTTTGGAAAACTAAAGCTATTAAAATAGTAAACTTCCAACCCTTTCTCTAAAGGATAATGAGCTATTTATTCAAAACTGAAACCTAACAACTAACTAACGTTTCCCTCATAAAATGGGAAATCTTTATTACATCATGACCTTTACATTGAAGAAGTGGACACAAGAGGGAGAACTGAGTCAAATCAGTTTGAAGGAATTAATGCACCACTATCCTGGATTTGTGTGTCATCAAGACGCCTTTGCTAGATTCCTGGGATGCTTCCCTTGCATGGAAAGTGACTTATCATTTGTCTCCTCATTTCTTGTCGTTGAATCGGTTCGCTTTGAATCAGTCCCACAACGATCTAGTGGAGGCTAAATCTTCTCCTTAAGACTTGGTACCTGCAATAACTAGCAGACAATCCTGCGAAAAAGGGTCAACTCAACACATTCAACTCATTAAATGATCCATTATATCATTCATACATTCATTAGGTATTGATTTTGATCAAACAATATTTTGCATATGGTTGTAGGAAGGTTAACAGTAGTGGCTGCAGGAAAGGCATTTCGTCACAAAAAGTCACAAGGCACACATCTTCCATCAAGCTAATAAAACATTTAAGCAATAATCATGGAAAGACTTATCATAATAAAGTTGTTATATTAAGCATAAATTCTATGTATTACTTCCATAATTACCACTAAATGTCTTTCTCAACATAATAAAAGATATAAAAATGTTAAAAAACATAGTCTAAAATATGCCAAAAACTGGGCTCATCAAGCAATACCTTCCATCTATGAGTATCCTTTGTAAGCCAATCTTGCTTTGTTTCTGACCACTTCACCTTGTTCATTCAACTTATTCTGAAACACCCATTTGGTTCCAATCACATTTTTGTTCTAAGGTCTAGGAACAAGATCCCATGTATCATTTTTCTCTATCTACATTAGTTCTTCTTTCATGGCTTCCATCCAATGTTTATCTTTGCATGCTTCATTAATATTGCTAGGTTCAGTATTGGAAATTAGACAATACTCTTCTAAAATTCTTCTTCTAGTTTGCACACCTTTGCTCTTATCTCCAATGATCTGACTATCAGAATGATTTCGCCTTACATACCTTGGAACTTTAGGACTTTCTCTAACTTGTTGTTCTTGTGTTCTTTCTTCTGCACTTCTGCTGGTTTCTGCTTCTTGATTCCCTTCGTTCACCAAAACAATTTGAAGTTGATTCTATGTCTAAACATTCTTTCCATTCTTAGTACTGTCATGTTGGTCATTTGAATCATATCCACTACATCTAGATGGTCTATTAATATCTTCATCAACTATGACATTTTAACTTTCAACCATTTTCTTCATCCTTTTATTAAAGCACCGGTAAGCTTTGCTCTTAGTAGAGTAACCTAGAAATATTCCTTCTTCACTTCTAGCATCAAACTTTCCTATATCATCATCTCTCTTGATGTAGCATTTTCTTCCAAAGATTTTGAAATATTTGACAGTAGGATTATAACCAAACCATAGCTCAAAAGGGGTCTTACTAGAATTACTGTTGACATTTACCCGATTAATGGTATACCCAGTAATGCTTACAACTTCTCTTCAGTAGAAATGAGGAACATTTGCTTCCAACATCATGGTTCTGGCAGTGTCTAGAACAATTTTGCTCTTTATTTCAACAACTCCATTCTATTGAGGGGTCTGGGGAGCAGAAAGTTGTCTTTGGATTTCATGCTCTTCGTAGAAAAAATTGAATTCTCGGGAAGTGAATTCACCACCTCTATTTGACCTTAAGCATTTGATCTTTTGGCCTTTCTCATTCTCTACCATAGCTTTGAAGCTTTTAAACTTTTCTAATTATTCATGTTTTTCTCTTAAGAAAGCAACCCATATCATTCTAGAGTAATCATTAATAAGCACATAAAGTACCTCTCACCTTGAAGACTTTTGATTCTAGATGGACCACATAGATCAGTATGTACCAAATCCAGTACTCCATTAGAGTTATATTGTTTTCTCTAGAAATAATTTCTAGTCTGCTTTCCCATTTGACATTCTTTGCACATAGAGTTAGTAGGCTTCACTAACTTAGGAAGATCTCTGACTGCTTGAGAAGAACTTATTTTGACAATGTTATCAAAGTTAACATGACACAACCTCCTATTCCATAACCAACTTACATCAACTTGAGCAATTAAACAACTTTCACTAGCAACACTTAAGTGAAAAATATTACCTCTTGTCTTTGTACCTGAAGCAATCATATTTCTATAACTTCCCCTTATCCTGCACTTACCATCCTTGAACTGAATATTGTAATCCTTGTATACCATCTATCCAACACTCAACAAGTTATGCTTTAAGCCTTCTACATAAAGAACATCATCAGTATTATGTTTACCACCAAAAGATAGCGCCTCTTCCATGAATCACACCAGAAGTGTTGTCTCCAAATCTTACAACACCACCATCATAGTTTTCCAAGCTTACGAACTTGCTTTTGTCACCAGTCATATGATGTGAGCATTCATTGTCAATTACCCACTCATCCTTTTCTTCAATTTTTGCTGCAAGAGCCTTCTCAACATTCACATTACTAGTAGATTCAGTGGACACTTGACTATTTTCTTTGATAGCAATGAATACCCATTCATCTTCATTTCTAGTTTCTTTATCAGATTCATCATCAGTAACACCTTCTTCAACATAATAGAATTTCTTTTGAAATCTAGTCTTATCAGACTTATACTTAGAGACTCTTTCAGGACACCTTGATGCAAAATGACCTATTTTACTGCAAGAAAAACATTTAGTACGTAACTTTCCTTTGTACTTACCATGAACTTTGGCTTCTCTTTTCACAATCAATGCTTTCAGTTCTTCTAATTTTTTTTCTTCATCTTCAATCTGTTTCATCTCATCTTCATACTTGAGAGTCTTTTTGGAACTCTCTCCGAGATCATATCTCTGCTTGTTTTTCCTGGATACGATAACTTTGAATGCAGATTCAGTCTTAGAAGTAGATTCACCAAATTCACTTAACTCAAAGGAAGCAAGTTTTCCAATCAACATGTGTCTTGTCACATTTTTCACTATCCTGAGTTCATCAATATCATGAGCTTTTGCTTTGTAGGAACGAGGCACAAATCTAAGTATTTTAGCCACAATCTCTTCTTCATCCAAGATTCCATCGGCACACTTGATTCTCATCACCAGCTCATTTACCTTTTGAGAGAAAGAAAGGATGTTCTCATCTTCACTCATCTTCATGTCCTCCCACTTTCCTTTTAGACTCTGTAGCTTAGCAACTTTCACTAGTGGATCTTCTTCATACAATCTTTCCAACTTTTTCCAAATCTCATGTGCAGTATTTAGACCTATCACATTTGTCATCTTTGAATCTGTCAAAGCTCTCAATAATGCTTCAATAGCCCTGGTATTTGTTTTAGCTTCTTTTATTTCATCAGTAGTAGAGGGACCATTTTGAGGGATAGTATATTCATTCTTTGTAATCTTCCATAAAGGATCACCAATACACTTCAAATGACATTCCATTTTGAATTTCCACATAGAGTAGTTTGTTCCATCAAATCTAGGACTTTCCTTCTTGTAAGATGCCATCTCGGATCACCTCAAGTTGTTAATCTTTCCCTTTAGAGGAACCTACTCTGATACCAATTGTTGGAAAAACAAGGATAGACAACTGGGAGGGGGGGTGAATCAGTTGTCACATAATTAAGACTTATTCAACTTTAAACAACCTTGAACAGTGGAAGCATAAATTAACAACACATCAGAGACAGATGAATACCAAAAATTTTATACGTGAAAACCCTGTTAGGGGAAAAACCATGGTGGATGTTAGTCCACAAGATAATACCCTGTTAGAAGTATAATGAAAGAAATGAATAGGGAACGCACATGCATTCAGGAACACTTCCTAGAGCTCAATGCTCAGAGGAAGGCTCACTGCCTTACATAAAATAATCAAATTAAATCCATCTAATGAGGTTGAACTAATAAATTGGCTTCTACAAAATCCTGATGATAGTTCTAGTTAGGCACATACAAACTTCTACACACTTTGCTCAAACTCCTTCGCACTCTTCTCAATCTATTTCACACTCTTCTCTGCTCCTGAATGATTTGATCTTTATTTGCATATATATTTTGCATACATACACCAAGCATACACACTGAGGATACACACTTACAATGAAGAGACAATCGCTCTTATATATACGTTATATGGATTTACATCAACGACTCTGTCGACCAAGAATAAAGAATAAATTACAACTGTCGACCTTAATACATGAACAAATATTAATGCGCATCAACCTAAGTTAGTAACAACATAGTGAGGACCTAAATGAACATCCTTGAACATGCTAAACAATAAAATATTAAGCCTCATGGATCCGCAACACATTACCACCATCATGTCGGCTAAGAACATGAAAACTCAAGAACACATCAGAAAAATCTCTAATCACGATCACACCAAACAATACAAATGTTCAACAAGGATAAAACATGATATAGACTCATCCACAAACGTCACAGGAACACCCACAACAACTGAAATTTCCATAATTTCATCCTCTTCTTCCAAAAACACCTGCTACAATAAAAGAGTGACTGTAGGAATACAAAACTTCATAACTTCCTCAATTATTGATGTTTACCATTGAAACTTTTGGACAACATACTAGATGGGCTCTGCAACAAACCCTTTAGTAAACAACACCAGAAACTCAATGTACAATACTTTTCACCACTTGGATCTTCATAGCATCACAGATTGTCTACAATATATTTATTACAATTTTCTCAATCTCCTCGACATATACAGCCTTCAGAATTACCAATGCTAATAGTGTTGACATCAATGAAAACCACATATTAGCAACACAACCACAACATCCAACACTCTATTCCTTGATCAATAGGAATTGATTCAGAAGACAGTTGTTGTGTATCCCCGTCAACACCCTATACTTCATCAACATTTAAAGAAGGAAACTCCATAACAGGAGTATCGTCAATGTCCCTTGGCTGTTGTTGGATCTCTAGTGCAGGTTCTTCTGATTGGCCACTAGTTTTAAGTAGATGCTCTTGTAGAGCACTTTGAGAAATTTTCTCTGTTTGTTTCACCTTCTGCAGAAAAGTGCCATCATTGAAGTCAGAAAGTATCATCTCCATTCTCTTAAATTTATCAGTGATGTGTTTGTAAGGGATTTCATAATGTAAATTCTTGATAAACGCCCTATGCTCAACCTCAAAAATCTTCATCCAAACTTTCTCTCTATCCTGGACAACAAAAAATGTTGGCAAATTTCTAATCACATCTTCCTTGTGATAAAAAACATGAGGTCCATATCATGATATTCCCCTTTTGATATTTTCTCTATCAATGACTCCTTTTGGATCAAATTTTTTAGTGTGGGCTATATGCATTCTTAGATTGTTTATCATTATGCCATACATACCATAATCTTCCTTTACAGTGACAACAAAATAATAAAAAGATAAATTTGTTGCAATTATAGAGGCCTTTTTGGATAACCTAAAATTCTCTGAATCACTAGTATCCATTTGCCACATTATCTCAGTAAAAGATAGCCTATTAGAAACAAACCTAGCCAAAAGGTGTGGTGCCACAATAGTCCCATAACATTTGATGACTGTACAATTTTCATAAAAGTACCAGTCTCCCCAATTGCACTCATACTTGGGATCATCTCCACACTCTCTGGGCCTCAACAATCCTTTAATTGTTTTGAAAATTCTCTCAACTGGCCTTAATCCCATTTCTACCAAGATAGTGTGTTTTATTGCATTGTACAATCCCACATAGTTTGAATTTGAACAATATAAGTCCTAGATGTATGTCCACATTTGGATAGGAAATCTATGGTTCCTCTCATCCACTTGTCTTAGCTTCATGACTCGACCAAAAACTTACCTTCCTTGGTACAACATCATATGCATCAACAATGAATAATTCTTGAATGTCAAAGGATATTTTATTTCTTTCAACCTTATCAAGTCATAGTGTAATTTCTCAGCAACTAAGTGACCATAGTCAAACCACCTGTGTTGGTTTTTATGTTAAATTTCCATGATCATAATTAACAAGGATGAAACTATCCTTCCATCTTATTTTACCCCAAGGACTTGACACAACATATAGTATGCGTACCTAAAATCATCAGTAAATTCCTCGCAATCCAGTGGTTAAGCTTCCTTGATTACAAACCCACAACCCTTATCTCACTCGTACTTGGGAAATTCACCTCTTCTAATCCCAATTCTATGATCAACATGTTCCTTTTGCAGCTTCTCCATATTGATTTTTTCATTGACATCAGGGTTCATTCTGAAAACCTCTATGACCTTACTCCTATTTATTTCAAGAATACTTTTGCCATCTATATCCATGATCACCTTGTTGACTTCATCATATCATTCTGCAATCTGTAACATTAAATCTACCTCCATAAAGATATTAGGGACAACTAGTTTCCCCAAATCATAACCACATACATTTCGACCAGCATGTGGAGAATCTCTCCTTTTGAAATTATACAAGAACAACTGCCATCCAGGCTCTAGCACGACAATTTCACCAATTCCTGCTAGAAGGTCCTTGAAATTGGTG
The DNA here is from genome assembly GCA_007115665.2 of Sequoiadendron giganteum. NCBI lineage: Eukaryota > Viridiplantae > Streptophyta > Pinopsida > Cupressales > Cupressaceae > Sequoiadendron > Sequoiadendron giganteum. Next base: position 98,693,109 of record CM021107.1, on the reverse strand, counting down.
GTCAATATTTCTTCCCCAGTAGCCTTTTTACCACTTTCTTTCACATTTGTAGGTTGAAACTTGTCCATGAAGCAAACATAATTATTTGGTGGCCCCTTTTTCTATCAATTCCCTTAGATGTTTGTGGCATGTCTTAGGAAATATTTTGCTTCTTTCTCTTGGGGGTAGGCTTAGAATAAGACGACTCACCCGATTGACTCATCTTAACTAGACTAGAGTTTTTCAAGGCTGAATTCTAGTTGGGTTTCAAATTGATACGCTTTATTAATTGAAAAATTGAAAAATGTTTCTACCTTCTTTATCCTACCCCAACCAGGAATTAAAATAATCAAGAAAATATTGAAACCCTAGTTTACCCTCATAGAAAATTCCTAAACCCTTTGATACACTGAAACAATTCTTGCAAAAGAACTGAACTTTGCAAGGTTCAAAAATGGCTTACCCAGGAAAACCTTTTGCAACTATTTTTCGCCATGGTTCTTTGTCACTCCACTATCTTCTTCAAATCCGTGTATTCTTATAATGAAATCAAATTCATGAAACAGGCTCTTTTACAACTAGTTGGCCGAGTTAAGTCACCATTAATGGCACCAAAAAACTCGGGCGAGTGAAAACATCCATTTTGTCAGTTGCCCATTCTCATTTAAATTTGAGTTGTTGATGTACATGCTTTAAAACTTAATCCTATGGTTTGTATATTTACAGTATCCCCATAATGCTTTTTTAGTGATTTGGTATGTACCGGGCGATAAATTAGAAAGTTTTCATGTGTACTCCTTCGTACATACAAGTTTCATCCATCACTACTTCATTTTTTGTTTATAATCTCATCGAGTGATGGAAATGAAGCTTGCGATGAGATATAAATCGTCGATCTTAATTGTTGGAACATCCTGGCTGCAAACCTCACTTACATCACTCATCGCACATTCATTTCCCTTTAAGTGGTCTCAATTGGTGATGCTTCGATCTCCAGTGATGGGGAGAAACTCCATCCATAGGCGGTCATGAGTTCTTGTTCAGAGAGTAAAAACCAACAAGCAATAGTTATAAAACCAATGATGGGTTAAGTATTTAACTGCATCACTCATCGGGAGTTTCCTTTTAGTGGTAATCTTGGAGCACGTGATGGGAAATAGACTTAGAAAATTTAGGAGTAAGTGACATCGCTCGACGTGGGTTAGATGTAGGCCATCCTTAGGGGGACATGCAATGAGCGATAAACCACTAGGAGGTAGACTTTAAGTGACTTTTAAAAGAACATGGGAAAAAGTTGTTCTTAAGAGGAACTCCTAAGTTCGACGGGTAACTTAACATTGGGGTCGGTTAGACCATGAGGATGTATACCATAAAATTTCATTAATAAGATTCCTTACTAGATATAGCTAGTCAAGGTAGAATTATAATCCAAAGAGACAATCAAATGTGCCAATTTGATTAAAGGCTCAAAATCTTAAACCCTAATAGCAACAAGACATGGGCAATCGAACTTCAATGATGAAACAAGTGGGACCATGAAATTTTTTATAGGGATTTCACTAGTGGCTCCAATTGGGGATGTATGCCTCTTGTAGGCATAGCAAGATCTCAGATCTTTGTTTAAGTAGACTAAGGACATAAGGACCCAAAACCCAGGAGCTTATCCAGACAAGACAAGTAGACACATTAAAAAGAAACACACCAAACCTATATACAAAATTTATAGGATTGTACAATGTACATGGAAAGATAACCCATTTCAAGAGAAATAGGGTTTCAAGAACTATCCATGTACTGGAAATTTGAGAATTTCACCTATCATGGACTACAAGAAATAAGAGTCTTCTCCATGCATATCAACAATTAGATAAGGGCCTAACCATAATGGATTGAAATTCCCATGTTTACCTTTATCCTCCATCCTTGCATTCCACATTAAAACCATGCTTACCAACTCAAACTTCCTTTCAATGGAATTTTTTTCATACAGATGTTTAACTTGCAACTGCACCCTCTCATTTCTTTTGTGATCCTCTCGCCTAGTTTCATCAAGCTCAATCAATCCATCCATCATGTGTTGCATCTCGTCACAAATGTCACTATCATATTCTTGGATGAATTTGTACATCTTTATCAGATTATTATGTGGTATTCTGGCCTCAACCCCATATGCTATATTGAAAGGAGACTTTCTAATGACCTTTTAATAGTAGTCATGTCAGACCATAATGAAAGCTGCAATTTTCAATCCCAGGCCTTCTTGTTCTTTTTAACCACCCGCTTGATAATCTTCATCAACCTTTTATTGCTAGATTCAGATTGCTCATTCCCTTGGGGGTGATATGGGGATGAATAAGATATGATTATGCCATGTTGGTTACAAAAATCAATAAACTCTTCAGAACTAAAGCACATGGCATTATCAAAGACAATTCTTTCAGGAATGCCAAACCTACTAAATATATTGTTCATAAAAAAATTGGTGACAACTTTACTAGTCGCTTTCCTAGTAGGAATAGGTTCAACCCACTTTGTGAAATAATTAGTTGCAACTAGTATCTAGGCATGTCCTCCACTATATTTCTCAGACATTTCTCTAATAAAATCAATTCCCCATTGTTGAAAGGGGGCTTGTCCTGATACTGGCCTAAGTGGTAAGTTTCCTAAGAACTTTAACTTTCCAGTGAATCTCTGACAAGCATCACATTTATTTACAAACCTCCGTGCATATTTGAACACAATGGGTCACCAAAAGCCTACTCTCAATATCTTATGGGCAGTGGTCTTGGCCATGTAGTGACCTCCACATGCCCCTTTATGTATCCCAATCAAGATATCCTCTACTTGATCCCCATCTATACACCTAAGCAACACACCCTCAAGGATTCTCCACCAAACTTCACCATCAATGATAATGTACTTGATTGCTTGCAACTTTAGTGTTCTTTTTTCATTGTTAGGTAAGCCTTCAGGGCACTGCATGTTCTGTAGATATTCAAAAATACTTTTATACCATCCACATGTCTGCATGTCGCATATAGGTGCAACATTTTCATGCTCAACTTGGTTTATCTAGTTAGTCTCCAAATTTGTCTCAGCCATTGATTTAATGAGACCTTGACCTCTCACCAGCTTTGTAATCTGGATGTCAATGTTGAGCTCTTGAATTCTATTAATCCACCTACACCGATGACCTGTGGTCTCTTGTTGAGTAAATATATATTTGACTGTTGTTGTTGGAACATATGCTACAAAAGTAGCTCCAATCAAATATGATCTAAAATTTTTAACATCCTTAACTAAGGCATATTCCTCAAATTCTGTAGCATCATACTTTAACTCAGCTGACTATAATGATTTTCTAAAGAAAGCAATAGGTTCTTCGAAACCTTCACCATTCTTCTGAAGTAAAACCCCTACTATAGTATGGAATGAAGCAAATGTGAATAACTAAAAGGGATTTCAATAGTCAAGGGATTTGGGGATAGGTGCTTCCTTGATAGCATCCTTAATAGCTTAGAAAGCTTTTGTAGGTTCTTCTATCCATGCAACTTTCTCTCCTTTCTTCAGCATCTTGGAAATGGGCCTTACAATTTCAACAAAATTGGTAACAAATCTTCGTACAAAGTTAATTTCTCTGAAGAAGGACTGAATTCCCTTCACATTCTTAGGCTATGGGATCTTATCAATTTTTTCCACACGTTCAGGATCAATCCTGACCCCAGATTTTGAGACAATGTGGCCCAACAATTTCCCTTCTTTAACCCCAATCTCACACTTCTTGGGGTTCAAATAAATCCAATATTCTAAGGCTCTGATAAATATTTTTTTTAGGTGTGAGTAGTGATCTTCCTCCTTCTTATTGTGGGCAGTAAGATCATCTTGATAAATAGCAAGAAACAAGTTAATGAAGTTAGAAAAAGCCACATCCATGGCTCTCTGAAATGTGGCACTAGCATTAATCAAGCCAAATGGAATCTTTACATATATATATGTCCCCCATGGCATTGTAAATGCAATTTTATACTATTTTGACTCCTTCACCATGACTTGGTTGTAATCTAAAAATCCATCCATCATTGAGAGTATCTCACATCCAGTCACCTTTTGAAACATATCCTCCATATTAGGCAGAGAATAATTATCTTTTAGAGATGCCACATTCAAGTTTCTGAAGTCTACACATAACCTCAGGTCTCCATTTTCCCTTTTGACTGGAACTAGATTTGAGACCCATGATGAATGTCTTATAGGCTTTATAATCCTTGCATCTCTTAGCTTTGTAAGCGCTTCCTAAATTTTTGGTTGCAAAGTAGGATTGATAGGCCTTTGTTTCTACCTGAAAGGCTTTGCATCTAGCTTCAATGGTATCTCATGTTGGAAAAAATCCTCCCTATAGGCCTTAAAGTCATCATACGACCATGAAAATACATGTCTATACTTTCTCAACAAAGGAATCAACATAGTTCTGACATGTGATTTCATCCTCTTTCCTATGTATACAAATTTTAGAGAATTCTCAGTTCCCAGATTGATCTCTTCCAAGTCCTCTTTATGGGAAGATGTTTTTTTTATATTTTCTTTGTTAGGTCCATCAAAAACTCTTTCTAATGCAACTAGTCCTTTGGGGATTTTATTGATTTTCAGTTGGATCACCTCATTCCCAAACAATGTTTCCTTGCCATCACTTTCTACTACCAATGAACCAAAATCAATTTCTTGGCTCTCATATTCATCAATACAATGTAAAAATCTAAGGATATAATTATCATTGTCAAACACTTGCTAGTTGCAAATGTTATCTGGCACTGTAGGTCGGGTTTGTACCTCTATTTTTGAAACACCGTCAAAGGTGACATCATCTAATATGATAGAAATGTTTGCTAATAGATCTACCTTTACATTCCTATCTCTTTCTATCCATTCTATATTAAAATCATCAAAGGATTCAATCATATCCCATACAACATTCTTGTATTGTTTAAGCCTTTTATCTTTGGTGACAAACTTAGATCTCACTTGAAAAACTACCAATTCAAAATATTCAGACACTTTTAACATCTTAATGTCATGTTTTGAGGCTATTTTTAGGCCCAACAATAGAGCTTCATACTCAACCACATTATTGGTACAAGATTTTTTTTACAAGAAAGAATACTTGAAGGTCTTACCTTGTGGTGAAGTCAAGATAGCTCCTGCACTAGAGCCCTCCTTGGAACAGGCTCCATCAAAATAAATAGTCCAAAGAGAATCTCCTTGTAGGTTATCAGAAACCTCTTGGAAAATTGGTGTGGGATCTACCTTCTCTTCTAGTATTTCTTCATCAACCTGAAAGGTGTCCAAACTAGTATCTACAAAATTTATCCTTGTTGGTTCTTTTGGTTCCTCCACATATTCAATCATGTGATGGATTCTTGGTTCCCTTAAAATCTTGACATCCTTCTAATCAATATAAAAAGTAGATAATGATAGATCACATTGTATACTCCTACACATGGAAGCACTCCACTATCTTGATAATAACATCCCATAGGTTGGCAGGATATCTACCACTGTGATGCTCATAAAAAATTCCTTCATAGGGAAAGCTGTCAATTTGTATGGAACTTTGTTGATTACTCCTACGATTGGGACCTCTCTCGAATCCATAGCATAACACTTCCCATAGGTGCTATCAAGCTTCAAACCCATTTCTTCCATGACTTTCACTAGAATCACATTATTTGAGGCCCCTGAATTGATCATGCAGTTCCTAAGAAATTCCCCATCGATGATCAAGCTTAGAAAGAAAGGATTGACTTGGTTTGGGTTTGCAATAATAGTAGTTCCTAAATATATTTCAGGATTTTTATTTATTACTGCTCACACCTCTACATTATTCTCTTATCTTTTACTTGATTTAGGTTGTTCAATAACGATTTTATCCTTACCACCCAAGGCAACACTGTTGATAAAAGTAACTGTCTTCTCCTTATGCTCCTCAATTCTCATCATTTCTAATAGTGGAACTATAACTCTAACTTGAGACAACACTTGGAACATGTCTATAGGAGAATATGATGGTAACTCAAGGAGTATCAATTCTTTATGTGTTACCTTTTCACCTTGCTTTTCACTCTTTTCAAAATTCATCTTAAGTTCCTTGTACTTTGCAGCCTGAGGAACAACATCACCATCCATCTTGGCTTTACTAATATTCTTAGTCCAAATTCTTATTTCTTTACCTTCTTTGGGCTTTGTATCTTCCTTCTTATTTTATGTGCCAGTCCCCTTATTTGTTGCATTATTTTTCTTGACAAACATAATACCAGGATTACCTTGGTTTCCACTTAAAGTTTTGTTTCTCAACTAAAGGTTGCTTCTTGCTTGATCAGCTAAGGCAACTAAATACTTTTCGATTTCTTCATTGGAAGGTCTCCTTAGAGAAACATTACCCAACTCAGGAGTATAAACAGTGCAATCATTTCCCCGCTCTTCATCCGAGAAGACTTGTTGATGATGCACATTAGCTTCTTGCCTTTGCACATCCACATCATTCATATCAAAATCATCATTGGAAGAAATTTTCCATAATTAAGGTCTTATTTGATCATGAATACATTTGTCATCTAATCATGGCCATGAGGAGAATCTAATCCTCCTTTATCATCTTAAGTATCTTCTAAGGACCTTGCAACAACACATTGTTGTGATGAGTGAGGCATTTGTCACACTTCACACCATGGAAAATCATCAACAACATTGGTGGAATTTCTTTGCAAAGGGTTAGGTGTACCTTAATTTTTTTTTTGATTATTGTTAACTAGCTTTCCATTATGCCAATTGGTATGATATTGATAGTCCTACATCCGTGGTGGCCTTTCATTCATCTAGAATTGAGGCTTTTCATTCTTTGGTACGTTTTATAACAAACTGAGAATCTGATCTAACTTCTCATCAGGGGCTGAGATTTTACCAGCCTTTTCATTTTGAACCCTAGGGTTTTTTGAAGCCTTAGGGTCATCCCTTCTTCCCACTTTACCCGATGCTCTTCTGTTGTTTTCAATATTGATTGCCATTTTGTAGGCTTCTCTTAAGTTTTGTGGGTTCTTGTCTCTTAGTATATAACACATCTTAGAGTCATATACATTGCAATACACTACTAGACAAGCATTTTCATTAGGCCTCGAGTAAGTAGGGACTCTAAGCATAGATTTTTGGAACCTTGCATTGAACTTGGTTTCCATTTCATTATGCCCATTAGTAATATTGTTGAAATCATTCAACTTGAACCTAGGATCAGTCTAATCCCCATATTGCTCTCTGAAAATTTTGTAGAAGGCCTCTTTAGAATCAATACTCGCATCAGGCAACCCCCTATACCAATCCCTAGCATCTTCAGTCAAGGATTACATAAAATACTTCATGGAAATATCATTATCCCATAGTTCAAAATCTTCCACAAAGCTCTGGAAGGCTTTCAAATGATCTTCACCACTAAAATAATTATTACCAGTAAATTTAGGGAGATGCTTCCTTTCATTATCAGGGACAGGGTTTGGATACCTCGAGATGTTATCAAAGCACAATTGCTTGTACCTATCAATATGGGGTGGCCTCCTAGTATTTCTATCTCTATGAGCATCCCTTTGCTCATCATCTCCTTTGTTATTAGATTTATCTCCGGTCCTACCTCTTCCACTTTCGCCATTACCACCACCTTTTTTCTTACTTCCCTCATCATCTTCAGAGTAAGAATTGATATTCTTCTTGCTTGCTCCACCTCCACCACCCTGATCTCCACCGCCACCTCTGCTAGGGGTATGTCCTTCAAACTTCTTCTTTTGAAGCTCACTATTATTTTCTCTAGAGCTTGAAGATTCGAGAACCGGTATAGATATTTTAAGAAAAGCAATCTTCCTAAACATTTCTGCATTAGCAACTTCAATTTCGGCCTTCTTCAAATCTTCCTACAATTTCCCATTCACCAAATGTAATTTCAAGAGCTCAAGATTTGGGGGTGCAACAGATGGAGTGGGATCAATTTTAGGGCTATTGATGGGATTTTTGGAAAATCAAGTGTGGGCATTTTTATTGGTATTGGGAATGAATGTATTGAAGGTAATTTTCTTATTCTAGTCAATGGGATTATTCCCATGATCTAAAAAGGACGTATTCTAAGAAATGGCCAGAGGATCAGAGGTTTTGGTAGTTGCAACACTTGTTGCATATGCACTAGCAACAAAGGTTCCCATCTTAATCATTGCCTTAGGAATCTCATGGGTGATTTGGGTTGGGCTGCTAATTTAGCAACATTCTCTTCAAAAGATTTACGCCTAGCAACATCCTCTCTCATTTTCTCAAATTTTTGTCTCCTAGCATCCCTCTCAAGCTACTTGGCTCTAACCCTATCCACCTTTTCCTTCAATGCTTTTATTCTATTCTTTTCTTCTTGCTCAACAAGCCAATTTTCTTCATCTTCCAAGGCTTCCATATCCTTATCTATATCTTCATCATTTTCTAAGAATTCCCCATACTCACTTGGTGCAGGGGTATGAAATGTTTGATCAACTAGATCTTCCTGAGGGGGAAATTGTGTTTCCGTATTAAGAGGTTCTCCTCTGGGGTTAAAATTTCCTCCATGAAAAACAAACCCAACTCCAGGAGTTTGTGGTTCTGTGAATTCCTTACTTGTATTCCAAAATCCCCACCTAGCTTCTTCTCTTGATATGTCCAACTCATTATCAAACACTTTCTCAACAAGAAAACCTCCCTGATCTCCCCCAGACACGTCAACCCCATGTGATTCTTCAAGAGTATTTGCACTATTTACTTCATTATTGAAATTAGGAGATGCTTCAACAATGGATTCAGCTGACTTACCAGATTCAATAGTTTTCTTCACCTATTGTGGTTGCTTGTCTTTGTCCTGCTCAAGCTGTAGCTTCTACTCAGTATTCTTCTTCATCTAGCTTTGGGTTCCTCGCATTTGTGCTTGAGATTTTTTTTCTTTTGTCACCACCTTGAATCTTATTTTTTTTCCCTTTTCACTTCTTTAATGTCTTCAAATATTGGTACGCACTAGTACAGAGATTTAGGAGTCGCCACCCAAATTGATTGGGACAAATTTATATCAATTATGTTACTATTCATGCAAATATCACTAGATCTTCACAAACTTAGACAAAATTTGAAAAATGAAAAGTAATTTGAGTTGAAACTTTTAACATAATTCTTTTAATACACAAAATAAGCAGGGAACTTACCATATACATTAGTGGAACACTTGGCAAAGACTAGAGAAAAAGTTAGCAGAAACTCAACTTGAGTGAATCTATAAACAACATCACCATACATCATAGTAAACTTTGACAAGGCATACTGGTAACAAAATATGTATCCAATGTATTGTCCCCAGTAGAGTCGCCAATCTATTGACTCTTTAAAATTCCAACCAGATCTTCAAGGATGCCTATGGATTTGCTAATTCCAATAATTAGCAACCAAGAGAGGCCTGGCCAATGAATGAGAGAAAGAAATTTAGCTTTCCTCCTACACTTCAGGCTCTGCAAAACTTGGGAGGGTGATCCCAGAATGTATCTATGACACTTCTTCACAAAATTACCATATACATTGTGTATCTAGCAGATACATTCTCATATTTATGACTCAACAAGTGACAAACAACAAGAACTTGGAAAATTATTTACACCTTCATAACTTGGAGCAGAGAATGGATAATTCAACCGACAATTATAATAACACTCCCCATTATGAGTATGATTTTTATTAAATGAAATGCTCTTTGACAAGATCTGGTTGATCAAAATATATTTGAATTAATTTGATATTTAGAACAATGCTTTATCCTAAGGTGACGGGGTCAAATTTACAACAAACTATAATGCAATAATAATTGCATTCAATATTTCAAGACTGTTATGGATTTGTATTGCAAATTCATAACTGAGATATTCTAGACATAAAGTACTTAAAGACCCTATGACTTAACCCACAAATTAGTGATCACATCAAAACATTTTAATCAATTACTTGAGTTTAAGCACAAATAAACCCACACATCCAACCATATTAAATGGAGACCAATAAAATGATCCTTAATCATTTCATTGCTAATTCATGAACAAAACACAAGAGACAATCTGCTTGAAATTTTCCATTATTGATTTCAAACGTTGTAATTGTTGCAAAAAATTTAAGTCGATCGTAAATATAAACTCATAACCTAAGACTTGGAGATCAATTCTATATCCTTGTATGCTTGTTACAGTACATGAAAATATTTGCTAAGACTACCTGAGATCAACCAAAATTTCAAAGACCCCTGCATAATAGCCCTGAATTCCCTTTAATAAGCTTCGGGATATTGTCCGGTCACATTACATTTCAATTTTTATTTCATGATATTTGATTTCATTTCAACCCGTAGGCAGTTATATTTGCACTCATGAAACATAGGAGAAATACAAAAAGACAAAACACTTGCAAAAGCCTATTGAACTTGTATCTTCCTTGTTTAAGGATTCCATGTCATTATACCACTTGGCCTCAAAGAATAAAACATGAGAGAATAAGAAAACATAAAAAAAAAGAAAGGAAAACTGGTTGGATTACCACATGCACTTTCTTGATTGGGAGAACATAAATTTTAAAAAAATTTGTTTCAATGGCCAGACCTATATTATACTTGACCAAGTATTATATCCTCTTGCCAACCTTGTGGCTTACTCAACATATTTTTCCAACCAATTTTTGTATTCGTCTTCAGTGGGCCAGTTAATATCCAATATTTTTTGTACGTTGGTGTCATATGCACTATATCTTGCATGAATTATTACCTTGGCCTCTTTTACAAAGGTGTCCATGTTTGTTTCAATCTTAATGAAATTATCAATTAAAACATTAAGCACCAATAAATCTAATTTATCCTCAATATACACCATCTCGAGAAACATAGATTTTTGAAGATTGAACAATTCTCTCCATGAGGCATAATTATGTGTGTTGTGTATATTCTTCCATTTCTACCAAGATAGTGTGTTTTATTGCATTGTAAAATCCCACATAGTTTGAATTTGAACAATTTAAGTCCCATATGTATGTCCACATTTGGATAGGCAATCTATGGTTCCTCTCATCCACATGTCTCAGCTTCATGACTCAGCCAAAAACTTTCCTTCCCTAGTTCATTAGCATATGCATCAACAATGAATAATGCCTGAATGTCAAAGGAGGTTTTATTTCTTTCAGCCTTATCAAGTCATAGTGCAATTGCTCAACAACTCGGTGAGTGTAGTCAAACCACCTGTGTTGGTTTTTATACTAAATGTCCATGACCATAATTAATTAGGATGAAACTATCCTCCCATCACATTTTACCCCAAGCACTTGACACAACATATAGTACGCATACCTAAAAAAATTAGTAAATTCCTCACAATCCAGTGGTTCAACCTCCTTGATTGCAAACCCAAAGCCCGTATCTCACCTATACTTGGGTAATTCACCTCTTCTGATCCTAATTCTATGATCAACATATTCATTTTGTAGCTTCTCCATATTGATTTTTCATTGGCATCAGGGTTCATTCCAAAAAACTTTGACCTTACTCCTCTTTATTTCAAGAATACTTCTTCTATCTATATTTGTGATCACCCTATTGACTTCATCACATCAGTCTGCAATCTGTAACATTAAATCTACCTCCACAAAGATATTAGGGACAATTAGTTTCCCCAAATCATAACCCCATACATTT